>JAVSBV010113488.1:0-20952 GCA_033117975.1 Parotocinclus spilosoma
TTATGTTACTGATGTCTTAAAGCACTTTTGTAAGTTGCTCTGGATAAGGGCGTCTGCTAAATACTGTAAATGTAAATATGTTTTTTCTCCTGAGTACCCGATTCATGACAGCAGCAGCTTAAGTGTTAACTAGAACTAAAGCTTGATTTTAGTCCTACCTAGTCATTGGTTCACTAACCAATAAAACACCTCATGGTCTGACTCCAGAGTATCTTAGCAAACTAATTGAGCACTACAACCCAGCACATTCGCTTCATTTACAGGATGCAAGGTTGCTTCTATAATTCCAACAATAAAAAATGGACTTGATTTAAAATGTAATTATATTATTGAATTGTGTTGAAATGTGATATGTGATATCACAATGCTACAGGTGAAGGCTGCTGTGCGCAAAGGTCTATTCTGCTCAGTCTTGTCTTGGTCATTGGTATGAGCAGTAGCAACAATGAGCTCGTTTTCATGGTTTTGCAGCCAAAGGAATACAGTAGAAAATGAAGGGCAGCAGGAAACAATATTTGGCATCCTAAATCCTGAAGCATGTGTGGCCAAAAAGGAGACAAAAGGGTGTGACAGAAAGCCAGTGGCCAAAGAAGAAAGTCATGGCACCCATAAAGTGACAGGACGATGTGACAGGAAGCCGGTGGCTGAAGAGGAGTGTCACGTCTCCCAGGTGGTGACAGGAGGGTGTGACGGAGATCCAATGGCCGAAGATGAGAGTCACCTTCCTCAGGTGGTTCCAAAAGGGCGTGACGGAGAGCCGGTGGCTGAAGAGGAGAGTCATGTCACCCAGGTGGTGACAGGAAGGTGTGACGGAGAGCTGGTGGCTAAAGAGGAGAGTCACGTCGCCCAGGTGGGGACAGAAAGGTGTGACGGAGATCCGGTGGCTAAAGAGGAGAGTCACGTCCCCCAGGTGGTGACAGGAAGGCGTGAGGGAGTGCTAGTGGCTGAAGAGGAGAGTTGCGTCCCCCCGGTGGTGGCAGGAGGATGTGACGGAGAGCTGGTGGCTGAAGAGGAGAGTCATGTCCCCTAGGTGATGAAAGGAGGGCGTGACGGAGAGCCAGTGGCTGAAGAGGAGAGTCACGTTGCCCAGGTAGTGACAGGAGGGTGTGACAGAGAGCCAGTGGCTGAAAAGGAGAGTCACATTTCACAGGAGGGCGTGACGGAGAGCCGGTGGCTGAAGAGGAGAGTCACGTCCCCCAGGTAGTGACAGAAGGGTGTGACGGAGATCCGGTGGCTGAAGAGAAGAGTCATGTTGCCCAGGTGGTGACAGGAGGGCGTGATGGAGAGCCGGTGGCTGAAGAGGAGAGTCACAGGAAGGTGCAATGAAAAGTAGGTTGCAGACGCCTTGGTACTCTGGGTGAGCGATGCAAAAATCAAAGATCTGACATCGGAGACAATGATGCATACCTTTAATAAACAATTTCTCATTCAGAAACAGAGACTGAAACTCAGAAGATGCTGCTGGGCGTTGAAGCAGAGGTGAACAATTTAAAAAAGAAACACCTGCAAATTATCCAGTTTGTTGTCCCGGTGTACACAGTTGAGCAGATACATCTGCACCTAGTTAAGAAAATTGTGTAAGTGGGTCCTATATAGGTGGTTTGTTTAAGAAAGATAATGTACAAACTAGAAAATGCAGCTCCCGGAGGAACTGCAGATATGTGTTGCATCGGTGCCGTCGGTTTTGGCCTGGCGCGGGTCTGACGAACGTTCGGTCCTGGTCGGCCGTGGCTCCGAGAATTGCTTAGTTGTAGTCGGGCATGGGTCCGAGACTCGGTCGGTTGTGTTTGGGCTCGAGTTTGAGTCCAGGTCGGTCGTGGAAGAGTGCGGGTCTGACACCCAGTTGGTTTTGGTATATTTTAGATCAATACAAGCACACCATTTCCGAATATGCTGCTCATTTTAGTGTTCGTCCCATGTCGATATCTTTATCCTATCGCTTATCCGAAAAATGTTTCTGTGAGAGGAGGTTCTGCTGATCTAATTAATGTAAAATGGTGTATATCCAGTAAAAAAAAATGGCAGGTTTTAATCAGTCATTGCAGCATGGCTCTGAAGAAGCTGAGAAGCCCCTCCCCCTCCCTCTCCCTCCCCCTCCCTCTCCCTCTGCATCTGTGTGTGAAAAAAAGGCAGAGCTTATACAGCGTTTAAGCTGATTCACTCTTCTTAAAGCGAGATTGCATGTCCCAAACAGATGCTCATAACGCAAAAACTATTTGTCCTATCCTATCCTAAACTTTGTGAGCGAGGGGAGACCCTAACCTTTGTTTTGATGTAAAATGGTGTAGATCCAGAAAGAACAAGCACACTTCTCCCGAAAATTCTGGATGTTTTGGCGTTTGTCCCGTGTCGATACGTCGAAAGGTGTAGGAGGAGATACTGACCGAAAAAGTGGTGGAATAATAGATAATAATAGATAAGAATAAAATCGGATAACAATATATGTTGCAAGCAACACACATAATTAATACAGTTTTACAATCCAAGCAATTGTGGGTTTAAGGGCCTTGCTCAAGGACCCAACTGTGGCAGAAGTGGGATTTGAACCCTGGTCCTTCTGGTGCATAGTCCAGTGCCTTAAGCACTAGGCCACCACAGTCGCCCTTATCTAGAGCGACTTACAAACGTGCTTTAAGACATCAGTAACAATTTATTCCTAATAATCAGGAATCTAAACAAGAAAACACTTATTAACTGATTACATGTACTTTCTTGCCTTTCACGACTTATCCAAGTGATACAATCTTACAAGATACAGTCCAAGCAGCTGAGTCTTAAGGGCCTTGCTCAGGGGCCCGACAGTGGCACCTTGGTTTGAGTTGGGACTTGGGACAAACTATAAATACGTGTTAATTATGATTAACGGTCGACTCACAGCTCCAGCGTCCCTGGTTTGATTCTGAACTCAGACTCTGCCTGTGTAGTGTTTGTATGTAGTCTCCGTATCCTCTGTATTCTGGTTTCAACGACTTCCATAGACATGTGAGTTAATATTACACCTGTTCTCCACTCACTGCACTGACTACCTGTTAGTTTAAGAATAAATCTTAAGGTTCTGGTGATGGTTTTCAAATGCATTCATGTCCCGCTACCTTAGTGGCATGATTGATAGATATGCTCCAGTTAGATCTCTCAGGTCTTCAAATAGTAACCTGCTGCTGATTCCTATTCCTAAAACTCGATTAAAGATCAGAGAGGGTGCTTTTTGTCACTATGGTCCAAAGCTTTGGAATTCTCTTCCTGAGAAGCTCAGAGACATTTCATCCCTGAACTCCTTTAAGAAGAGCCTCAAAACCTTCCAGTTCAGATCTGCATTTCTTTAGGGAATTTTTATGAAGTTTTATTATGTTTTATACAATCTTTTTATTATTGAACATACTTAGTATTCTTTTTATGATTATTTCTTTTAATTTAGTTTTGCTGTGATTATAATTGTCTGTGGATTCTCTGTGAAGCACTTTGAGTTGCATGTATGTATGAAAGGTGCTATACAAATAAATATTATTATTATTATTATTATTATTATTATTATATTATATAAAGATTATAATTATTATTATTAAATGCAGTGAGTGTGTGTTCATACACTCAGTTTGGTTCACTTGGTCTGGACCAAGGCAGAAAGTGATACATTGTTGCATTTTAGTCCTGGTTGGCTTAGTGTTCATAACGACATTCTTAACATACAACCATAATATGTAAAAAACGTCACATGAATAAAGTCACATACAGATTGTTCAGCTTTTATGAGCTTTTTTTCAGTCAAAACTTGCTGTATTTTCCTAACTTCACAACAATGCTGTGTGCAGAGCTAACTGCGCTCATCGCATTTCTTAGTATTTGTTGGTATTTGTACCAGCCTTACCCTTCCTATTTACCTCTTTTTTATGCACATAAAAGAACACATGCTGAAAGGAGACAGTGTTAATGACCTGTAATGGGCAACTATAGCTAATATAAAGAAAGGAGGCAGGTAGGCTTGAGTGTTCTGTCCCTGGAATGAAAGAAACAAGTAGAGCACTTTAACGTTGCCAGAATTACTGGTTGCTTCTTGTAATATCACCCCCTTACGCGTTTTTGGTCCGTGCTGCGTTCACGCAACAATCCAACTGCCTCAGAGTTCATTTATAAGCAGACCAATACCCACCAATCTAAGGGTTCCCTGTCTGCTAGTTTAGTCCTTACCAAGATTCAGCCTGGGTCCTTTCTGCGTCCAGTATGCATGTCCTCCCCGTGTCTGTGTGGGTTTAGTTCGGGTACTCACATTAATGGTTATTCATGATAATAGCATTGCTACATTGATACCAATCAGAAACAGTTACACTGGGTTAATTTAGACAGATCAGTTAACCTAAGACATGAGATGTTAGTGCTGCACAGCTCTAGGGACCCAGGTACCAGGGTCTGATCCTCAACTCCAGGTACTGCTTGTGTGGAGTTTGGCATGTTTGTCTACATCTATAGTGGGTTTCATCTGGTTTCTCCAGCTGGCCCCACCTGAAAAAAAAAACAGAATAGCAGAAGAGTTATTGTCTATATGAAATTGCAAGGGTTAGATTTAGTGAGTGTGTAATGCTCTGTGAGCTATTCTATCCAGGGTATGTTGCCAAATATTTTTTTCCTACCCTGATTAGCATGAAGCATTTACTGCCTATGATGGAAAAAGAATAAGCTTTCCTGTATCCATTACCAATAGAATTTTTGTATAGCGTTTAGTAGGCTGTGATTATGTAAGATACGTTTTGACCCTTGAAGGTGATGAACGCCACCACAGTTAATGTTGGTGACAGTGCTGAGGCTCAGAGCTGCCCCTTTTCGGCCCAGTGGCACAGCGCAATTTCAGCGATGGGAAATGGGCCTCATGCATATGAATGAGAAAAGACCTGTGGGGTTGCGAGGTGTGACCCGTCTGGTGGAATCATTAGTAATAATGACATGCTGCAGTGGAGGGATCACCAGAGAGGCACTATAACACTCACAGTGCACCTTCACATGGGGTATTATGTTTCCAGAGGTTGAGGTGAGAGTACTTAAAAAGGTAATTAGTTATGTAATGTGTTTATACAAATTACTACTAGTGAAAACTTGCTTAAGGACCCAACAGTGGCAGTTTGGTAGAGCTGGGATTTGAACCCTGGACCTTCTAGTCCATAGTCCAGTACCTAAAACACTAGGCCACCAGGCAGCTCCAGGAATTCCTGGTCCGATCCCAAACTTAGACTCCGTCTGTGTGGGCTTTGCAGGATCATTCTATATCTGTACAGCTTTAATCTCTATACTTCCTTTCTTCCCAAATTCCACAGATATGCATTTGGCCACAGAAATTCAGTCAATTTAATTATTTGATTACGACTCTGATTTGCAGAGTTCCTGGCAAGGAACAATGTGGTGGAGCTGTCTTACCTCGGATTGTGTAGTTCCATTCAATCTGAGCTGTCATTTATTTTTTGTTATGAAAAATGTTTGATGAAACGTTTGTTATTTTAACATTTTAAGTAGAGCTCTAAGTAGGAAATAGATGTCATGTGAGACAGGGTCTCTTCTCAAGCATCAGACTGAACAATGAAGTAAATGAACTCTAATTGTACCTTTTCTGTACTGTGGCCATTTCTGTTGCTCACTTCATCGGCAAATAAGTTTCAAGCATTTCAAGCATTTCTCTGCACGTTGGCAGAGTATTATTGCGCACCTTTACACTTTTTTCCGACCATGACTATGGAAGCTGCTTTTCCATCCCATTCCTGGACTCTTTTTCACCCCTGCTCATTTACCAATTTTTACTATTATTATATATAACCAATGCACAGATAACAAAGATTAAATCCCAAATGGTCTACACACTATAGTATAATTTGTTCTTAGAATCTTTGAGCACCCTTCATGACACATGGAACAGCATTTGAGATTCACAGACAGAAAAAAAGTAACATGAATAGCATCAAATGTAATGAAGTAAAACTCTGGGGCCACCTGCTGCAGTCAATCATCTCACCTGGATGCCCAGATACTTTCATTTTCTAAGAGCTACCTTAGTGTTTACAAGTGCTTCCAGTTCCACTAACCCTGTGTATTCTGTAATAGTCTGGCCAGGATCAAGTGGAAGTGAGACAGGAAAAAAATAAATAAACTATCCCTGCATGGGTTGAAATAATGACACAGTGTCTGAATAGTGGCAGTGTGGGTTTGTGTCCCAGCGCTTTTGACATCATGTGGGTTTGTATCCGAGTACTTTTGGTCAATTGTTGGTTTGGTAGAGTTAAATACTGTATACTGAAAATTATAAATCAGAATAGAGAGCAGCATGATTATCTGTGTAATGGTTTTTGAACCTTGGCTGTAAATTAAGCAGTTCGGGATTGTATTAATCACATAAATGTTTGCAAGAATATGAAGAAAAGGGATACGAAATATACAGTACTTTTTAATCACAGTGTAATAATAAATGAATGCAGTTGCGACTCAGATGCAGTTCAAATCAAATCAAATCAAATTTATTTCTATAGCGCTTTTTACAATGGTGCATTGTCTCAAAGCAGCTTTCCAATATTTTATTATCTTAAAAGGCAAAATACCAAGTTGAGCAAACCTAGGGCGACAGTAGAAAAAAAAAAACTCCCTGAAAGAAGAACGAAGAAACCTTGGGAGGACCAAGACTCAACAAGGGACTAATCCTCCTTGGGTGGCCTAGATGTTAATTCAGTAAATACTTAAAAGTATATTAAAGTAATAGTGAAATTAAGTCAGTAATACAATTTAAATCAATATCAATATTTAGGTCCTTGAAGGCACATCGTCTCTTGGTGACTAAGTGATGGAGGGAGTTACTGCACTCTGGTGGGACTGAGTTCTGTTGATGAAGACCAATAGAATGATGCTGAGGTGAAGGGACATCTACAGTTCTAATTAAAACAAAACAGGTAAAACCAAATAATGATGTCCACCAAGCCCATTATATAAAAATGCATGTGTATTCTTGCTGATACTATGAATGATTATCAGAATATAAAAGGACTGTGTCCTGTCTTTTGCTTGTGTTTTCATTTTATTTATTTAATCTGTGTATGTAGTCTTCAACTCTACATTCGAATACATTATCATTGTAATGATTCTCAAAGGCACTCACCTCACTCTCTTGTTGCTTTTGATTACACATTTACATTGCAGCATCAAAATAATTACATTCTGCATAAATCTGTGTCATCGAATCAAATCATAAGCTGTTTCTTACCATCTGCAGAGCTTTTATGATGTGAAATAGATTAAAGTTGGTGCTGTTGTCATTGTCTGTCAATACAATGTGCACCTTCACCACCAACACCAACTCATGGTAAGCCATAGCCAGTCACTTACACAGAACGGCTCATTTCAGCCATGCCGTCTGTTAAGTGCTTTAAATTTGTCCTTGACCTCTTGGTAGCTTCCCTGATCAAGATCCTCTTGGCGACCCTTACGACCCGTGGAAGATCATTTAAAACGTGGAACTTACAGAAGACCAGAGTTTGAAGATTGTAACAACCAAGGAGGAGAGTACGATGGGAAAGGTATGCAGGGGCTAGACCATGAAAAACTTTAAGTAGCAATCTTTATGTCAATTCTTATAACCACTGGTAACCAATAAAACTCATGTAAAATAGGAGTGATGTGAGTGAGTCGCTGTAGAAGACAGATGTAGAGGCCAGACTTTTTTAATTGCTTGTTCCTCGGATGTTGCTACTTGAAAATCTACTGAGGAGGGAGGGAAAAAAAAGTTTATTTTTCAGCACTTTTCAATTTCTCAAGGACTATGTGGAATCAATACAAGGAAGAAGGAAGAAATAAAAAAGAATTTCTTATTTAAGAATAAAATGTAATTTATTTAACCTACAATTAAATTGCAGTGGATCTGGAAAAAAATTTAATGAACAGAACAAAACCGTTGGCTCTCCATATATATAAATATAAATATATATTTTATTTAAATTTCAACCATTGGTGCTGCGACGGATCCGAGAAAAAATATTTTTTTTGTATTCTACAAATATGATCGTTGGCGGATCCGCGAAACAAGCAATAAAAGAAGTCTGGCCTAAGTGGCAGGAACCATAAAGAAGAGGTTAACAGTATTCTAACTTGGAATAAATGAGAGCGTGAATCAGTTTCCCTTTTAGATACAGTAGGCGGGAACAGATACGGGCCACATTACAGTCACAGTGACAGTGATGATGGAGACAAAAGAACTTTATCAATAAAGTACAATAATTACCACTTAGAGTACCTTAATCACCACTTTGAAGCTAGAAGCATTTTTTACAGCAGCAAGCTCACTTCTCACAGCCTTGAGTCTGCGATACAACAAGAAATGCATTGCGCTATCACATAATAGACAGTTTCTCATTCAATAAATGTGTGTATTTGAGTGTGAGAATATGTGAGAGACAGAGAACAGTGAAAGCAGGGACTGGGACAACCGATTAATCTACAGTGAACTAAGAGTTTACCCATCTTAAAAAGCAAATAGGAAATACAATAGAAAATCAATATACATGAGTCAAGGGTTATTGATTAAATAAATCAATGTATGAGAAACATCACAATGTTGGCTATTTAGTCAATACCGATCTATACTACAGAGTTTGGACAACATCCAGGTGACAAAGTGTAATTTCACATAAAGTGAAGTCCTTGTATTTTATACCACCGTCGGGAGGCTCAGGGAGCAAAACGTTCACATCTTCAATGCGGTTATGAAACCTGCAAACAGAATCCCATTCACAGCTGTGTATTTTCCAAAATATCTTTTGCAGCAGAACTTTTGACCCAGCAGTATAGTGGATCAGGTTGGCTTGGGTTACAATATTTAATCGTTTTCAGGCAACCTTTTTGTACATCCTACTAATATTACACCTTAACTCCAGGCCCAACCACATGAATCATCACTATAACCTAATTACATTAGTCTCCTAAATGTTCGTAATTAAAATCTTTATCATAACTGCTAAATTACAGCATTTATAATCAGTTTTAAAGAAATGATCAGTCGAAGTTAATGAATTCATACTTAACATCTGGCTTGGAGGGAGTGCCTCAGTATTAGCATAGGTATAAGCTAGCTATTTAGCATAGTGTCATTAGCAGTAAGCTCGTTAGTGTTTTTGTCTGGCACATAGGAAATCGTACACATATAATCCTTTATATAATCTCTACTGATTGATTGGTTAGATCTGTATCTGTATTAAATGTTGCCTGTGGTACCTACTGTATTGTGTTTTTTTCCTATTTTGTTTAAGAGTTGTAACCGCATGTGCAGTTTCCCGGTCAATAAACAGCGATGCTTGAAAGTTTGTGAACCCTTTGGAATTGTCTGTATGTCTTTATGATCTCAAACCAGTGTAGTAATAAGCAAACGATGACGTTCTTGTACACTGTATGCTTGTAATAGTACATTTTTCATACATATTACTAACAGAGGAGCATTATAAGTGGTGCAATGATGCAGTAATTCAGTGGTCAGAATCAATGCTCAATTCTGATTGATGCATCTCTAAGCAGGCCTCAAAAACACCCCAGTGGCTCTCCCAATGCCTGCTGCCATAAGCTGCTTTATCCTTAGTGTTCACACTCTACATCACACCACTGGAGATTAATAGAACGCTGATGGTGGCAGGCACTTTTATACTCTAAGTATCGGCAAGCGTTTTCTTTCCTATTCATCAGAAGCGTCTTCCTCTGGGGAACTCTGTGTGAAGGGAATATGGGCAGAAAAAAGGACAGTGCAGGGGTGAAGTGTCAGACAAAACAAATTGGCCTGGGCATTCAGCCAGGCAATCACAAGCCGTGCAAGACACATAACTAACTAATTATTTGTTTCAAATTCAAATCTAGACCTAAGATTATTAACGTATACCTCTTGAACAAATATTATTTGTAGCTTTAGATTATTGGTGTCGTTTAATTTATGACTGACAGATATTCTGGATATTTCTTTCTTTCTTTTTTGAATTTCACTTCAGAATTGTACTCTTCAGGGTGGCGGATACTCATACTTCATGTCTCTTCATGAAGAACACAGGGGGAAGTTGGAAGCATACCACGGAAGGGATGCCAGTTCTTCTGTTGCAGTAGCAGGGATGGCAAAAAGGTTGTCCATTGAGAGTTTCTTTCGTCCGATACTTTTTAGCAAGTAAACGACTAAACCATAGACACCCAGAGACTCATGGGCTTTGCTTTGTGTCTATTAGCTCTGTGTTGGGGGCTTTTTTCATACAAGATTTTTCAAGCAGGCTGCAGGAGGAAGAACTTTTAGTTTAGTGAAATACAATATACTGACAGCACAATGTTATGATGAGATATTTGATCATTCTGTTTATTATTCTATAGACCTTATTCTTAATGAAAACCAAACAAAGGTTTACCTTCCATCAAGGTTGAGAGATAACTCTGTGGATGTCCTTGAGTGGCCCAGCCAGATCCCTAAACTCAAAGCAAATCAAACATCTTTAAAAAGACCTGAAAATGGCTTTCTACCAATGGTCACCATCCAACCTGACAGAGCTTATATGAAGAAAAGAGGCACAAAATCCCCAAATCCAGGTGCGCAAATCTTGTGGTATCATACCCAAAAAAACTGGAGGCTGTAATCGTTGCCAGGGATGCTTCAGCTTAGCTTGCTTCTAAATAAAGGGTCTGAATACTTATGCAATGCAGTATTTTTTAGTACATTTGCCCAAAAATCCTAAATCCTGTTTTCAGTGTCATTAAGGAATATTTTGGGCATAATGATATGCCCTGTAAGTGAAAGACATTTACTTTGTAGGGAAAAAAAACCTTAAAAATGACATAAAAAACATAGTTTGGTGAAAACCTTTCAAAATAAAACACCTCTGTTTATATGAGATCAGAACATAATGAATTGTTCATGTAAATTTTCCAAAAATACACCATATTGAAGTTTGTGAATGCCAAAGTTTACATTAACTTCATTTATAAAAGTTAACATATCCTGAATAAAACTGTAAGGGTTCCAGTATGAAACAGAACAATATTTCTTATTTTTCTCCAGGAACTGAACTGAAGAATTTAATTACCTCAGTCTTATTCCCAAGTCATAAAACACCACTCTGAAACTATTCCCAACATAATTGCTAAGCTTTTCAGCCACACATGCAATACTGAAGCAGCTGGCATGGCTGTAATATGATTTGGGAGTACCCAGTGAACAAGTGTTGTTACACACATTATATTTCAGTTTCCTGCAGGGTTGGGTTTTTTTTTTTTCTTTCTTTTTTTATGAATCATGTCTCTCGTCACAGCTGCTCTCTGCTTCATACCGCTGTCCTGATACTAATATATGTTAATGAACACGAGCCTGGCAGGTGATTAATGCTAACAGTGAAATATAATCTGTTACGCTTTATTAAGCACCAATTGCAAATTGTATTCGTAATTGGTCTTATGACACGAATGGATCACTTTCAGGGAAACAAAACGTTCCCCCCAAACATTAACATAATTTGGTGTTTGGAAAATTGATTGGTAGTGGTGCACGCGTCATTTAGTATTGCTGCTTCATTTTGGATGTTAAAACATCTTGCAGCTAAATCCTGATAAAACCCTTTTAATTGCTGTAATGAAGTAACACCACACTTCCTGTTTAGCAATCTAGCCTTTTATTTTAGTTTTGCCTCTAAATACATAGGGAAAAGAACTGTTGGCTCAGTGGTTATGGCTTTTGTGTACTAATTGGAAGGTGGTAAGTTCAAATCCCACCTTTACCAAGCTGTCATTGTTAGGCACTTGAGCACTGGACTTAAGGTTCAACTACTCAGCTCAGCTGAGTAACTTAGCTGCAATAATCATCAGCCACAGCTTTAATTCATGGCATGCCTGTTGAACAGGTGGATGAATAAAAATATCTAGGTACTATCTTTGATAGACATCTGAATTTCTCAGCCAATACGGAGGCGATTCTCAAAAAATAGCATCATAGACTGTACCTCCTTAGGAAGCTTAATTCCTTCGGTGTGAGTAAAAACATCATGCAGACATTTTATTACTCATTTATTGAAAGTATCATCACCTTCTCAATCACCTGCTGGTTCTGTTCAACCAGCCTCAGGACAGGAACCGCCTGAAAAGGAACATCACGGAAAAATCTGCGGAAAAATCATTGGACTGCCACAATGTTTGTCCTCAGTGTATGAAAATCTGACACACAAGCTAGCATACTGGATTATCCAGGACTCTTCCCATGCTTTTTACTTTGAGTGGCTGCCATCAGGCCGCCGGCTTAGATGTCCAGCGTGCAAAACACAAAAGAGAAGGATGACCTTTGTACCCAGAGCCATCCAGCTTCTCAACTCATAGCACTCTAATACCCCCTAATATAGTACCACATTATTCTATGCATATGCACACACACTGCATTTGCAATTCGCTATAACTTGCACAATTTGTATATATCTGTACAATTTGTATACATCTGTACAATTTGTATATATCTGTACAATTTGTATACATCTGTACAATTTGTATACATCTGTACAATTTGTATTCTTTGAATGAGTCAGGTGTCAGATGGTGTTGTGAGTATTCAGACTATCACCTGTTAAATAAATGGAAGGTCAGAGTTAGGACAGTGTTAGGTCAGGGTAAGTGTTAGAGTTAGGATCAGGGTTGGGGTTAAAGTAAGGGTTAGGGACAGCATTAGGTTAGGGTAAAGGATAGGGTTAGCATTAGGTAAGGGTTAGCATTAGGTTAGGGTAAGGGTTAGGGTTGGTATTAGGTTAGGGTAAGGGTTAGCATTAGGTTAGTGTAAGTGTAAGGGTTAGCATGCGTTAAGGTGAGGGTTAGGAATAGCATTAGGTTAGAGTTAGGGTAAGGGTTAGCATAATGGTTAGGGTAAGGATTAGGACTAGCATTGGGTTAGCATAATGGTTAGGGTAAGGGTTAGGACTAGCATTAGGTTAGGGTGAGGGTTAGGGTAAGGGTTAGGACTAGCATTGGGTTAGCATAATGATTAGGGTAAGGGTTAGGACTAGCATTAGGTTAAGGTTAGGTGTAGAGTCATTGTAAGGGCTAGGGTTAGCATTAGGTTATGGTTAGCATTAGGTTAGTGTTAGTGTAAGGGTTAGGGTAAGACTTAGGTAAGGGTTAGGGTAAGGGTTAAGGTTAGCATTAGGCTAGGGTAAGGGTTAGAGTTAGGGTAAGGTTTGAAATATTATGTTTAATAAAATACCCTTAATATGAGTTTTAGGTGCACTATCTGCATCTGTCTCTTTCTTCTCGGTATACTGACTTGTGATTGGTTACTGTTATCTTCTGACCAGGAACAGCTTCTTGACTAGGGTTAGTTTTAGCATTAGGTTAAGGTTAGGGGAAGGGGAAGGGTTAAGGATAGCATTATGTTAGAGTTAGGGTAAGGGCTAGGATTAGTGTAAGGGTAAGGGCTAGGGTTAAAATTAGGTTAGAGTTAGGTGAATTTTTATATTTGGTTATTTAGTGCACTGGCAACACCCAACCCCTTTGTCTGGGTAAGGGATAGGGTCAGGGTGTTAGGGTTAGGATAACAGTTAGGGTAAGGACTAGGGTTAGCAATAGGTTAGAGTTAGGGTAAAGGCTAGGGTTAGCATTAGGTTAGAGTTAGGGTAAGGGTTAGCATTAGGTTAGAGTTAGGGTAATGGTTAGTGTTAGGGTAAGAGCTAGGGTTAGCATTAGGTTAGAGTTAGGCTAATGGTTAGTGTTAGGGTAAGAGCTAGGGTTAGCATTAGGTTAGGTTTAGGGTTGGGTCTGTGTTAGGTAGGGGTTAGTCTTCCACTTATAAGAGCTGGTACCACCATTACTGCTTTTAATTCTAGTCTTAAAACTTACTATTATAGATTGGCAATCGTGGGAAGTTTACACTTAAACTTTCAGTCTCAACTTTAAACTTTGCATTACGTTTTTCTTAAATTAGCTAAATATTTAACCTGACTAGAAATGCCAGTATTCATAAGATTTAATAAATACTCATTTATGTCTGTTTTTTAAATGCATACATTATTTGTGTATTACTTATTGTGGGTTTTTTGGGCTCTGTGGTTACAATGTTGGCCATGCCTTTTGGCTGGATTTAGAAAAACACGCAGACATTACTTTTTGTGTTTGAGGAGGCTTATTTCAACCTGGGGATCATCCCCTTGTGCTGCACCAGTGACCACTGCCCAACAATATGATGTGTTGGTGCTCCATTGAGGGCTTGCTTATACCTATTTATAATTATAACAGTGCATTACAATTACAATAAATAAAACTGTAAGGAATCTGGATCATTTTCTTGGTCTATATGTTAGGCAGGGCTTTAGTAACGCCTTAAAGTCACAGCCAACACTTCCCTACTCACCCACACACCTTTAAGCCACTGAACTAGCAAACGAGCTATTTGACGTTACCTCATATGGCTGACTTGTTTACTCGCCGGGTGCAGCGATAAACCCTCTCAACGCTCAGCGTTAGCTCTCACCTGATGCTGTGCTCTCCCTCCGTTCCATGACCTTCCTAAAATAGCAATTAATCACAGCCGTGTTTTCAAAGGCACCCAGAAAATTGATGTGTGAATGTGTTTATGGCAGGCATTGATAAATGGCCTTGTGATACAAGGTGTAGAGGTAGTGTTAATGGAGCTGTTTACACAGGTCAGCTTACCCTGTCAGTGTTAGACAGAACTGCCAGTCAAAAGATGACACAGGCTGAGTTATATCCTGTTACTGCATGTATCCAGGCAGTTTGAGAATCCGTAAACGTGGTCTCACATTTGCAAATGTTATAATGATTACCTATCAAACATTATGAAGGTTAGGAAGGTTTGAAAACTGATTCTGCTATGTACAGTCAAATTGTTGAGGAAAACCTGTGCCCCACTGCTACACTGCAGATGGTCAGGTGGTTCACCTTCCAACAAGCAACAACCCCAAAACACACTTTCAAATAAACAGCACAGTGGATTAGGAACAGAATGTGAAGGTCCATGAATGGCCAAGCCAGAGCCCTGACCACAATATGACAGAAAGTCTGTGGATGGACCTGAAGTGGGTAAATATTCCCCCATTAAGGTTCAAAGCTTGAGGATATATATCCAACCAGATTAAGGATGGTAATTAATGTAAAAGTATCAAAAAAGTGCTTAAAAGTGTTAAATTAGGAGACTGATCAGATATCCAACCTTGATAATCTAGAAGTACAGGTATGTGCAGTTTAACATCCATTTAGATACTAGTGGCGTGGCTGTGGTAGCCTAGTGGTTAAGGTGCTGGACTGTGGACCAGAAGGTCCAGGGTTTAAATCCCATCTCTGCCACAGTTAGGTCGCTGAGCAAGACCCTTAACCCACAATTTCTTGAAATGTAAGACTATAATAATTGTAAGTCGCTCTGGATAAGTGCGTCTGCTAAAATGCCGTAAATGTAGATACTTTGCACATAGTGTTTTATTTTAAACAATAATATATTTTAAAACCCTTTACTGCAAAAAGACTTGATACCCTGTTTTATGCCTTTCGAGGCGTCATTCAGACATGAATTGGATGTATATAAGACAAAGTTTTATTTTCTAATATTATTACCAGGGGGCAATATGAGCTTAAATTTATAGAACAGTATTTTCTACTATGAATATGATCACAATATAATCTTACGCTTTTACAATCTTGCGTTTGTTTGCCAGTTGCAGATTTTTATGTGAATTTCATATTATGTGAGTAGTGGAACTGTTTCTTTGATTCACAATATACCCAGCAGAGTAAAAATCTGTATCATGGAACACTGTCATAGAGCCTGGTCCAAGGCCAAGACCTGGACCCATCAAGAGTGTCCCTGATACTTAAGATCTTAGCTGTTAAAGCGATTGACTGAAGGTTAAACAGTGCATACCTGTAGTCATTTTCTTATATACTGCCATGTCAAGGCTACATGCATTAGCAAGTGACGGTGGTCATTCTTAATAAACATATTCCCTGTTACTGTGTGCTAATCTTATTTGCATATTAATTAAACAGATTATTTAACGAGAATACCCGTTAAGTGATGAGATGGCATTTAAATTACACATTCCATATGCCAGAGTGGAACAATAAAAATGTGTGTATGAGTAATCAGAACTATTCTAAATATATCCCGTCTGTCTGCAGGGCTTCGTCATCACGGTTATTTATTTTTATTGGAAACACAAGCTTATGAAACCATATTTCAGACCTCTGTATAGACCATAAGGGGATAGTATGCTCATTGGGGATCTGCTTTAATCCATACCAACATTATGATGGTTTTAATCAAAATCTAGTGACTCTAGTGTTAATGCACAAGAGTAACAAAGCCTATGAATAATTCAGATGTTTGAGCTGTAAATGTATAGAGCCTTAAATTGCCATCCTGACTTTTTTCCCCTTCATGAATAAAAGATGTAGCGTGTGCTGTGGCTGGATTGGGTTTAGCACCACAGGTTTGATCCCAAGGATCTTGCTGTATTGTCTGGATGAGATGTGTTCAGTATGGTCAACTTGAACCCTGAGGGAGGTGAGAAGTTATGTAAACACAACGCACAGGCAGCTACCGTATGATGATCGAGGGGCAGATGAAATGGGTCATGTTAGCCCCACACACCGACCAGCTCAACTCACAAAAACTCACAGGCATGCCAGCAGGAAAATCTGTAAAAAATCAAATTCATTCTGGCAAACGTACCCATGCTGCTCACATCGAATAGCTGCTGATTAGTGTTATGCAAATTACATCATGATTATTGAAAGCTCCAATTTTCTTTCACTGGTGGCCAAGTTAGGATACTGGATTTAATAATTCCTTTAAATATATAGTCTTGATAAAACACAAAATGTGTGAATAGCTGGTTAGCCAGTTAGTTACTGTTTATTTAGAAAAAAAAACAATCAGCATTATGTGAATGCAGCAATTTATGACATGATATAAAGAATATAAACTCATTATTGTTTACAACAAGAACAATAATAAACCTTCAACAATAGCTCCCACATGCTACTATCTCAGATTATGTTTGCATGTTTTACTTACAGTACGCTATTAACAAGTCTTAGGTCAGATGCCTGGGTGCACAGGAGTTAGCCCACAGCCACAGAGATAAGATAATATCCACTTAGTGTCTTCCAAAGAGGTCATACAGACCTCTGATTGGCTTCTGATTGATTACACCCATTGACTACTAGGGTAGACCCCTTACTCCCAGTAACAAGCAGGGGATAAAACAGCAAAATTGTCTGAAACTTCGCAAAGACTTGACAAAGAATACTGGATAATCACTAGTTATATTTCTAAGTGTGTTTGAGTGTGTTTGTTGAGTATGCAACTGTTGTGTTCGAGAAGTGATTTGACCAGGTTATGCCAATTTGTTTTTCAATTTAAAATAACCTGTCTGAAATATATTTATAATATTCAAATTTCACTTTCTGGAGAAAAAGTCACCAGATTCTGTTAATTTGTTAATGAAGTTTGTTTATTTATTAAATTCTATTCAATTCAAATCTTTAAAGGCCAATCCTAAGTTGAGCAAGCCTAAGGTGACAGTGGGAAGGAAAAACTCCCTGAAAGTGGTAGGAAGAAACCTCGGGAGGACCAAGACTCAACAGTGGACCCATCCTCCATGGGTGGCCTAGATGCTAACTAAATAAATACTTAAAAGTATATAAAATTATAGCAAAATTAGATACATAATTTAAATCAATTAACAATTAATAATACAATTTTAATTAGTAATAAAATAAATAAACTAAATTACAAAACAATTAGATTATAAAATGAGTCCTCAGTGGGAGGTCCTTGCACAGCCAGTGGCATAGGGTGCAAGGCAGGACCAACCCTAGACAGGGCAGCAAATCACCATAGGTCACATGGACCTTGAGCACTCAGAGTAACCCATGCGGATACAGGGAGAACATGCAAACTCCACACAGAAAGGACCCAGACCACTCCACCTGGCAATTGTAAGAAACACTGCTTATTTAAGTATGCATTTTCTATACTGTTCCAACTTTTTCAGCAATCAAACATAGACACCCCTTAACAAAGCCTTTGAATGTTTCTATGTTTGTTTGTGTGTATTTAATATGTCACCTAATTATGATTTGTGACGGACCAGGTGTCATGGAAGTAGGCACAATCTTTTTTTGAAGTGAAAGACTGAATTCTGTGTATTTAGAACAGAGTGTTCAGAGACTACAGCTGAAATGAATAGTTTTTTCCCCTTGTCTGTGGACCTTGGACAGACCTGAGGGGAACTCTGGGGAACTTGTGCAATTCCCTGTTATGATTGCTGTTGGACTGAAATGGCCTGACCCCAGTGGCAGAAACATAGCCAAGCTTGTCTTATACCAGACAAATATCCCATATTGCATCTGAAATTGCTGTTTGCATTGGGACCGGACTGACTTTTGGACTGCGTTTATATGACAGCTCACCACCATAACGCAGTGCTTTGCTATGAAATGAAATGACACAGAGTAGTATGGCTAATACATAAGCATGTATTATTTGAAGGGTCAGTGGTTATGGGTCAGGACTTATCAGTACATTTCAATCCTGGCTTTCTAACCCCCATAGATGCTCAGATTGATTCTAAGGTGATCAGCATAAAGGCATCTTTTAAGTGACATAAATGTTCAGTAAATAATTTTTATTAATAATAATAATTAATTTAATTATTAATTATTAATAATTGATAAATATTCATAATTATATAATCATCACTTTGATGTGGAGGCCTAAGGCAGTATGGAGGCTTTTAGAAATCACCTTTGCTGTGCACCTTGTGCAAGGTATATACTTATATATGTATACTACTATATGTATATACAGTGTTCCCTCGTTTATGGTGGGGGTTATGTTCCAGGACCACCCGCGATAAACGAAAATCCGCAAAGTAGGGACGCTATATTTATTTAAGTATACACTATACACTGCATATATTTATATGCCAGTATAATATATTTATACACTATTTTAGCCGAACTTGCAGAACGTTTGGGTAACATCGTAGGGCTTGAATGAATTCAGTCTATAATGAAACTTTCACAAACAGCGAACACAAAACCGCAGATAAAAACTTGTCTCAGTAGCGACTCAGGTCGGCGATGCTCTAGTCTTACTTCTCGTTTCTGGTAAGTATTTATCCGCTAAGTAAATACGCTATTTAATACGCTAACGCTATTTAACATTCCTTTATTGTTAGAATTAATTTTTTAAGAATATGTTTTATACATTTTGTGATTTTTTAATGTTAAAGTTTTTTTAATACATGTATATGTATACATTAACAATACCACACGTACTACACATGTGCAGATCGAGTTCTGCAAAAACCCACGAAACAGCGAAAATCCGCAATATATTTTTTTATTAATATTTTTTGAAAACCCAGAGTCTGCGAAAGGTGTACTGCAAAGTGGCGAGAAAACACTGTAAACTGAATCTCGTTAGCATTTCTTATTGTCAAATTGAATGTTTTTGTCTTGAAAACCAAAGCAGCACACCACTCAAAATACATTATAATATACGTCATATAAATCCTGGTTGTTGCATCATTAAGTTGAAGGGTATTTTGTCCAGCAATTTGTCTAATACAAATTCAGATAAGTTATTAATAAAAAAACACCTGGATTAGACAAGTGATCATCTCCTTTAGATTAACCATTATTATAAACTTGCTCAGGTACAACCATTCACCTTCAATTTCACACTCCAGGCTAACTGACCACCACTGGCCATTTGTACTTATTTTGATTACTTGATGATCAGCATGTCATGTCTCATCTTGAGTTATAGCAGAGATCTTATTAAAGATTCACATTGTGCTCTAAGATCAGAACTTGATTCTCATTTCTAGCTCGTTTTAGTTAAAACCGAGCTCTCAAAATGGTATCAAAACATTTATCTTCCATACCAACAGCTTGGTTTAATGTGAATGACATAATTTGTCAAATATTGGTCATGATGGTTCCGCACTCCATATTTTTCCCACTAAAGCATGTTCATCGTATTTCATATGCAAATACAGTTTTCTGTAATTGCTTAGATTTTTTATATCGTCTGCCATTACTCTATCAACTTCACAACAACCTTTTACACCTTCAAGCTTAGTTTATTGTTTCTTATATTTTTATCCACCTTGAAAGTCGGTTGCTGGAAACAGTAGTTCATAATATTCCGGGATCATACCTCAGGCTATGCTAACATCCAATAAACTTTTCATGAAAATTAAAGATTCCAATACTCCTTTTTTGCATAATCCTATTTCACCTGAGAAATTCTGTAACAGCATTTGTAACAAATTTGATATGAAAATGAAACATGCAGGGGAATCACCATTAAGTTGCCTAAAGTATGAAAGGACAAATATTGACTGCTACAAGAATTCACCATTGGTGGGAAATGTGCTTTCAAAAGGGTACCACAACGAAGCTGTGAAAAGAAACAAGTGAGAATACGGATACAAAAACAACTCAGTGGCTTTAACTATCCCTCAGAGTATCATTTAGTGCATTATTGAGAAGTGGAAAGAGCATTTCACCTTCAACACCTTGTTTAAATTGTGCTGTCCCTTCATGCTGGATGACTGGGCCTTGAGGGGATTGATCAGAGAAGCTAACCAGAGGTCATTTGCTATTTGAAGAACTTACAAGCTTTTATGGTTAAGTTTGGTCAGACTGTGCATGACAACAATCTCACATATATTGTATGGCAGGCTGGCAAGAAAGGTGCATATTATATTACTATAAAAAAGTAACACAGTGTTCCCTCGTTTATGGCGGGGGTTACGTTCCAGAACCACCCACGATAAATGGAAATCTGCAAAGTAAAGACGCTATATTTATTTAATAAGTATTTCTACACTATTTTAGTCGTAGAACTTGCAGAACGTTTTGGTAACATCGTAGGGCTTGAATGAATTCAGTCTATAATGAAACTTTCACAAACAG
>JAVSBV010113498.1:0-35887 GCA_033117975.1 Parotocinclus spilosoma
GTAGGGATGGGTATTTCGAGGTATGTCTGGGTAGTGATGTGTATTTCGGGGTATGTCTGGGTAGGGATGGGTATTTCAAGGTATGTGTGAGTAAGGATGGATATTTCGGGGTACGTCTGTGTAGGGATGGGTATTTCGGGGTATATGTGGGTACGGATGGGTATTTCAGGGTATGTGAGGGTAGGGATGGGTATTTCGGGGTAAGTGTGGGTAAGGATATGTAATTTCGGGGGTATTTCTGGGTAGGGATGGGTATTTCGAGGTACGTCTGGTTAGGGATGGGTATTTTGGGGTTCGTGTGGGTAGGGATGGGTATTTCGGGGTACGTGTGGGTATGGCGGGGTATTTCGGGGTACGTCTGGGTAGGGATGGGTATTTCGAGGTATGTCTGGGTAGTGATGTGTATTTCGGGGTATGTCTGGGTAGGGATGGGTATTTCGGGGTACATGTGGGTAGAGATGAGTATTTTGGGGTATGTGTGGGTAGGAATGAGTATTTTGGACTATGTGTGTGTAGGGATGTGTATTTCAAGGTATTTGTGGGTATGGATGGGTATTTCGGGGTATGTGTGGGTAAGGATGGGTATTTCGGCATATGTGTGGGTAAAGATGGGTATTTTGGGGTACGTGTGGGTAGGGATGGGTATTTCGGGGTACGTGTGGGTACGAATGGGTATTTCGGCGTATGTGTGGGTAAAGATGGGTATTTTGGGGTACGTGTGGGTAGGGATGGGTATTTCGGGGTACGTGTGGGTACGGATGGGTATTTCGGGGTACGTGTGGGTAGGGATGGGTATTTAGGGATACGTCTGGAATTTTGCGGTATGTGTGGGTAAGGATGGGTATTTTTGGGTATGTGTCGAACAAGATGGGTAATTAGAAATATGTCTGGGTATTTGCGGGTATGTGTGGGTAGGGATGGGTATTTCGGGCAATGTGTGGGTAGTTATGGGTATTTCGGTGTACGTCTGGGTATGGATGTTTAATTCGGGGTATGTGTGTGTAAGGATGGGTATTTCGGGGTATGTATGGGTATTTCGGGGTACGTCTGGGTAGGGATGGGTATTTCTAGGAATATCTGGGTAGGGATGGGTATTTCGGTGTGCGTGTGGGTAAGGATGGGTATTTCGGGGGACATTTGGGTAGGGATGGGTATTTCGTGGTACGTCTGGGTAGGGATGGGTATTTTGAGGTACGTCTTGGTAGTGATGGGTATTTTGAGGTACGTCTGGGTAGTGATGAGTATTTCGGGGTATGTGTGGGTAGGGTTGGGTATTTCGGGGTATGTGTGGGTAGGGATGAGTATTTCGGGATATGTCTGGGTAAAGATGGGTATTTCGGCATATGTGTGGGTAAAGATAGGTATTTCGGGGTACGTGTGTGTAGGGATGGGTCTTTCGGGGTATGTGTGGGTATGGATGGGTATTTCGGGGTATGTGAGGGTAGAGATGGGTATTTCGAGGTATATGTGAGTAGGGATGGGTATTTCGGGTTAGGTGTGGGTAGAGATGGGTATTTCGGGGTACTTCTGTGTAGGTATGGGTATTTCAGAGTACGTGTGGGTAAGAATGGGTATTTCGGGGTACGTTTGGGGTAGGTTTTGGTATTTCGGAGTACGTCTGGGTAGGGATGGGTTTTTCGGGGTATGTGTGAGTAGGGATGGGTATTTCGGGGTAGGTGTGGGTAGGGATGGGTATTTCGGGGTACGTTTGGGGTAGGGTTGGGTATTTCGGAGACTGTCTGGATAGGGATGGGTTTTTCGAGGTACGTCTGGGTAGGGATGGCTATTTCGGTGTAAGTTTGGGTAAGGATGGGTATTTCGGGGTATGTCTGGGCAAAGATGGGAATTTCGGGGTACGTCTGGGTAGGAATCGGTATTTCGGGGTTTGTGTGGGTAGGCAGGGTATTTCGGGGTTTGTCTGGGTAGTGATGGGTATTTCGGGGTTTGTGTGGGTAGGGATGGGTATTTCAAAAAATCTGTGGGTAGGGATGGGTATTTCGGGGTATGTGCGGGTAGGGATGGGTATTTCAAAAAATCTGTGGGTAGGGATGGGTATTTCGGGGTACCTGTGGGTAGTGATGGGTATTTCGGGGTATGTGTGGGTAGAGATGGGTATTTCGGGGTGCGTTTGTGTAGGGATGGGTATTTCGAGGTACTTCTGGGTAGGGATGGGTATTTGGGGTATGTCTGTGTAAGAAT
Organism: Parotocinclus spilosoma; assembly: GCA_033117975.1. Lineage (NCBI taxonomy): Eukaryota > Metazoa > Chordata > Actinopteri > Siluriformes > Loricariidae > Parotocinclus > Parotocinclus spilosoma. The sequence continues at coordinate 2,200 of JAVSBV010113498.1, forward strand.
GGGTATTTCAGGGTACGTGTGGGAAGGGATGGGTATTTCGGGGTACGTCTGGGTAGGGATGGGTATTTCGGGGTACGTCTGTGTAGGGATTGGTATTTTAAGGTACGTCTGGGTAGGAATGGGTATTTCGATCTACGTGTGGATATTAATGGTTATTTCGGGTACCTGTGGGTTGGGATGGGTATTTCAAGGTACGTCTGGGTAGTGTTTTGTATTTCGAGGTACTTCTGGGTAGGGATGGGTATTTCAGGGTACGTGTGGGTAAGGATGGGTATTTCGGGGTATGTATGAGTATGGATGGGTATTTCGGGGTACGTGTGGGTAGGGATGGGTATTTCGGGGTACGTGTGGGTAAGTATGGGTATTTCGGGGTACGTGTGGTTAGGGATAGGTATTTCGGGGTACGTGTGGGTAAGGTTGGGTATTTGGGGGTACGTGTGGGTAAGGATGGGTATTTCGGTGTATGTCTGTGTAAAGATGGGTATTTCGGGGTATGTGTGGGTAAAGATGGGTATTTCGGGGTATGTGTGGGTAGGGATCGGTATTTTGGCGTATGTGTGGTTACGGATTGGTATTTCAGGGTATGTGAGGCTAGGTATGGGTATTTCGAGGTATTTGTGGGTAGGGATGGGTTTTTGGGGGTGTTTGTGAGTAGGGATGGGTATTTCAAAGTATGCGTGAGTAAGGATGGGTATTTCAGGGTACGTCTGTGTAGGGATGGGTATTTCGGGGTATATGTGGGTACGGATGGGTATTTCAGGGTATGTAAGGGTAAGGATGGGTATTTTGAGGTATTTTTGGGTAGGGATGGGTATTTCGGGGAAGGTGTGGGTAGGGATGGATATTTCGGGGTACGTGTGGGTAAGAATATGTAATTTCGGGGGTATTTCTTGGTATGGATGCGTATTTCGAGGTACGTCTGGTTAGGGATGGGTTTTTAGGGGTTTGTGTGGGTAAGGATGGGTATTTCAGGATACATGTGGGTATGGATGGGTATTTCGGGGTATGTCTCGGTAGGGATGGGTATTTCGGGGTACATGTGGGTAGGGATGAGTATTTTGGGGTATGTTTGGGTAGGGATGGGTATTTCAAGGTATTTGTGGGTATGGATGAGTATTTCGGAGTATGTGTGGGTAGGATTGGGTATTTTGGGGTATGTGTGGGAAGGGATGGGTTTTTCGGTGTATGTGTGGGTAGGGATGGGTATTTGGGGGTATGTGTGGGTAGGGATGAGTAATTCGGGGCATGGGTGTGTAGGGATGGGAATTTTAAGGTATGTGTTAGTATGGATGTGTATTTCATGATATGTCTGGGTAAAGATGGGTATTTCGGCATATGTCTGTTTGTGAGGGTATGTGACGGTAGGGATGGGTATTTCGAGGTATGTGTGAGTAGAGATGGGTATTTCGGGGTAGGTGTGGGTAAAGATGGGTATTTCGGAGTTTGTGTGGGTAAGAATGGGTATTTCGGGGTACGTGTGGGGAAGGGTTGGGTATTTCGGAGTACGTCTGGGTAGGGATGGGTTTTTCGAGGTATGTGTGAGTAGGGATGGGTATTTCGGGGTAGGTGTGGGTAGGGATGGGTATTTCGGGGTATGTCTGGGCAAAGATGGGTATTTCGGGGTATGTCTGGGTAGGGATCGGTATTTCGGGGTTTGTGTGGGTAGGGATGGGTATTTCGGGGTATGTGTGGGTACGGATGGGTATTTCGGGGTATGTGTGGGTAGGGATGGGTATTTCAAGGAATGTGTGGGTAGGGATGGGTATTTCGGGGTACCTGTGGGTAGTGATGGGTATTTCGGAGGACGTGTGGGTAAGTATGGGTATTTCGGGGTACGTCTGGGTATGGATGGTTATTTCGAGGTATGTGTGGGTAGAGATGGGTATTTCGGGGTACATTAGTGTAGTTATGGGTATTTCGAGGTACGTCTGGGTAGGGATGGGTATTTGGGGTATGTCTGGGTAAGAATGGGTATTTCAGGGTATGTGTGGGAAGGGATGGGTATTTCAGGGCACGTCTGGGTAGGGATTGGTATTTTAAGGTACGTCTGGGTAGGAATGGGTATTTCGGGCTACGTGTGGTTATGAATTGTTATTTCGGGTACCCGTGGGTTGGGATGGGTATTTCAAGGTACTTCTGGGTAGGGTTGGGTATTTCGAGGTACTTCTGGGTAGGGATGGGTATTTTAGGGTACGTGTGGGTAGGGATAAGTATTTCGAAGTACGTGTGGGTAGGGATGGGATTTTTGAAGGATATGTGGGTAAGGTTGGGTATTTGGGGGGTACGTGTGGGTAAAGATGGGTTTTTCAGGATATTTGTGGGTAGGGATGGGTAATTCGAGTTATGTGTCGGTAGGGATGGGAATTTCGGGGTACGTCTGGGTAGTGATGTGTATTTCGGGGTATGTCTGGGTAGGAATGGGTATTTCGGGGTACATGTGGGTAGGGATGAGTATTTTGGGGTATGTGTGGGTAAGGATGGGTATTTCAGGGTATGTGGGTTGGGGATGGGTATTTCGTGGCACGTGTGGGTATGGATGGGTTTTTCGGGGTACGTCTGTGTAGGGATGGGTATTTCGGGGTGCTTGTGGGTAAGAATGGGTATTTCGGGGTACGTGTGGGGTAGGGTTGGGTATCTCGCAGTACGTCTGGGTAGGGATGGGTTTTTCGAGGTACGTCTGGGTAGGGATGACTATTTCGGTGTACGTTTGGGTAAGGATGGGTATTTCGGGGTATATGTGGGCAAAGATGGGTATTTCGGGGTACGTCTGGGTTGGGATGGGTATTTCGGGGTTTGTGTGGGTAGGGATGGGTATTTCGGGGTATGTGTGGGTACGAATGGGTATTTCGGGGTATGTGCGGGTAGGGATGGGTATTTCAGGGAATGTGTGGGTAGGGATGGGTATTTCGGTGTACCTGTGGGTAGTGATGGGTATTTCGGGGGACGTGTGGGTAAGTATGGGTATTTCGGGGTACGTGTGGGTAGGGATGGGTAATTTGGGATACGTCTGGGTAGGCATGTGTATTTTGAGGTACATCTGGGTAGTGATGAGTATTTCGGGGTATGTCTCGGTAGCAATGGGTATTTCGGGGTATGTGTGGGTAGGGATGGGTATTTCGGGGTATGTGTGGGTACGGATGGGTATTTCGGGGTATGTGCGGTTAGGGATGGGTATTTCAAAAGATATGTGGGTATTGATGGGTATTTCGGGGTACCTGTGGGTAGTTATGGGTATTTTGGGGTACATCTGGGTAGGGATGGGTAATTCGGGATATGGGGGGGTAGGGATGGGTATGTGGGGGTATGTGTGGATACGGATGGGCATTTGGGAGCACATGTGGGTAGGGATGGGTATTTTGGGGAAGGTGTGGATAGGGATGGGTATTTCGGGATATGTGTGGGTAGGGATGGGTATTTGGCGGTATGTGTGGGTAAGGATGGGTATTTGGGGGTATGTGTGGTTAAGGATGGGTATTTCAGGGTATGTGGGGGTAGAGATGGGTATTTCGAGGTGTGTGTGGGTACGTATGGGTATTTCGGGGGATGTAAGGGTATGGATGGGTATTTCGAGGTATGTGTGAGTAGGGATGGGTATTTCGGGGCAGGTGTGGGTAAGGATGGGTATTTCGGGGTACTTCTGGGTAGAGATGGGTATCTCGGGGTACGTGTGGGAAAGAATGGGTTTTTAGGGGTACGTGTGGGTAATGATGTGTATTTCGGGGTAGGTCTGGGTAAGGATGGGTATTTCGAGGTACGTCTGGGTAGGGATGCGTATTTTGTGGTACGTCTGGGTAGGGATGGGTATTTAGGGGTATGTTTGGGTAAGGATGGGTATTTCGGGGTACGTGTAGGTGGGGATGGGTTTTTCGGGTTACGTCTGAGTAGGGATGGGACAGCCATGCAGACCAATTTGATACAGTGTGTACAGTGTGTGACGTATGGTCTAAGCAGTAACTGGCTGACCTCCCACCCCATAACTTCTACTGCAATGCTAGCAGCACTTCTACGTCTATTTTTAAAAGTAAACCTCTGCATATGATGGTGATATTCTTTGGTCAACCATGGTGAGGCCTGTTCTGAGTGGAACCTGTTATGTTAAACCACTGTATGGCATGTTCTGCAATACTGCAGCTGACTTTCAGGGTGTTCTGGGTTGATTTGTTAGTTGCATTTCGACATGGAGGGAATCTGCTGCATCTCCTTTGTACTAATAGCCAGTGAGTCCATTATTTTTCATGATTGCTGCTGATGATCCTGTGTTAACCAGTTTTCATTTTCATTAGTACATATTAGAAAGCAGCCTGAACTGTTGCCAAGTTTTACCTTTTACTGAGCATCAAGTCAAAATATCATATTACTCATCATACTGCATTTGTCAATGATGGCAGGAAATCAGGGGTTGAAAATTCCACTGCTCCTACATACCAGACACAAAAACACATACATTAAAACCCTAAAGATGCTCATCTAACACCTGCCTTTTAAGACTACTAAAATAATAATATTTAACATATTTATATTCATTATATTTATATTAATATATTTATTTATATCTACTAGATACACTATGGCATTGGATTTCAAAAACATAGAATTAAATAAAAGTAAAATGTGTATTTTGAAAAGTCCTATAACAGTATAAAATGTTATGCTTCTATAAATTAAGCTGTAGTTCTCTTTCATAGTGTGTTCTAGAAAGTACCAAATTATCACCCAAAATCCTGAATTTTATGGAGAAACAACCTGAGATGAAAGAGTGGATTATGCCTGCACGGATCACTCTGTTCAACAAAGTCAATCAATATACACACCTGCAGGTAGACCATGTGAACGGCCATGGTGTCCTCTTCATGAGCCTAGGTGAGTAAATCTCTCTGAGACCCTCTTTACCCGGTCTTTCATTGGATCTTGTATTTGTATAAGTCTTATTTTAGCAATGTGTTTATAGTGAATATGCACTGCTCACAAAAATTAGGCAATATTTTTTAAATGAATATAATGTGATTTAAAAAGTGCATTAATTTTATTTAATTAAACAAGATAATCAAAAAAGCATATGAAAAGTCAAAGAAAGTTAAAATGTAAACTCAACTCTTGCGATTAAGTAGTAAGTGATATATTAATGGGGGTGAACAGGAGCATGTTAAACTGAATGAGAGTGCCACACATTGACTGTTCAGTAGGGTGTATGCTCACCCAAGACTCCCAAACACACTGACAGTGATGGGCATAGACAAGATCAGATTGTCCAGCAGTTCTTGTGGGATCCTTTTTGCATTCATTTTGAAATATTCCCAACTAGTTCTGAGCAGTGTACAAAGGCATCACTCAGTCAGATGCTAAATCTTATGTATTGTACAAGTACTGAGTCGGAGGTCTGGAGACAAAAGTAGATTTTGATAGACACAAAGAATGGCAAGCGATTTCACAGTATAAGAATGGCATTCTGAAATATTTGCTTTTTATACTGTAATGAATGGTTTAGCTGTTTAGATTGAATGGTGTACCTGTTTTCTCAGACATGGAGGGAGGGAAGCAAAGTTAACCTTTAATATTCAGGACTTGTGTTGACAAGAATCCCTTAGTTAAAAGGGCCAGCTGTATCTGGCACACCATAGTGTCGGTAGTGGACAAAAATAACGTTATGCCTTTATTTGGGCTGTTATTACTTACAAATGCCATTACTAAATAACTATTTTGCCTTCTGCTAGGTTTGCTAACCTTTTCTAAGAATGTCGCATAGGTGTTTAACACAGTATCATTGCAACGTTTTGTTCAATCCTCTTAGTAAATTACTGTCATGTAGCTCATGAGACTTGTCAAGACTTTTTGTGTGTTTGAATTCAAGCTTATTCCTAATGCCCATGAGTTTTGAGAAAGTAACTCATTTACTTAGATAGTATTCATTGACTAAAATATTGATTTCCACTGAAAAAAAAAAATTATAGGAAGAGTTTTGGAAACACTACAGCTCATTGCCACATTTTAATGAAAGGGAAGGGGAGCTGTTAAGTCATAATTACTTCCAATGTGGTGACATTAGCTATGTTGCTAGTAGAAAAACTACAAATTATCTTTCAGAGAAAGGTATCTAAAGTAAAAAGTCAATAAAGAGCTATGAAGCTCCTACTATGAAATATCAGACACATTTCCCATGTTTATGGGTGTCAAAGTGGCAGATTAGGTGCTGTTATTATTGCACATGCAAAGGGTCTTGGAAATGCAGTCCTTATAAATGAGCTGCAGGGAGTTTAATATGTTCCTCTTGTTCCTTATGGGTACTTTTATCTCACCTTCCAAAAACATACCATTAGTTGGATTGGTTTCTCTAAATTGAGCAAGGGTGCAAAACTTGCATTAGCAGTAACGCAGGTTTCTGGGAAATGCTTTACTGCATTTACCTGTTCTTCTTTGTGTGAAAAACAAAACCTTTCTTGTTTTTGTATTAGAAGTTTGACGCCCTATACCCAACATCTTTTTAACAACTGGTTAATTTCAAACATTTAAATAGCTGCCATTACTATGTTTTGCTTTAGTGTAGCTTTCAATATTTATGGTGGAACTGGAACATATAACTAATACTCAAAATCTTGTGAGACATTGAGTCATTATGGTATGATGTATAATAGGTCCGTTACATATTATGCAACACAGTAAATGATCATGTGAAGGCATTTCCTGTAAAGAGAGTGCACTAGTTGTTTCACAGTTTTGACACCTTCTTGGTCTCCAGTCTAGTTCAGAAAGACCCCCAAATGAGTCAATTTACCTATGACTGACTTAACTCATAGCTTAATTATGAGCAAATTTCAGTTGAATTACGAGTATTTCCACTAAAGAACATTTCAAAGTTAAAGCAAAGTTTTCAATAGGATAGCTATTATTGCTATTACTATTGTGATGTTATCATTATCTACTGCTACATTGTACTCCAAAAATGTGCTTTAAATAGCAATACATTTCAACATGATTTATTTGTAGATTGCCAGATGTTTTAGGTCTTAGACATTTATTCTTTGTATTTTAATTATATTTTTAATAGTAATTTGTATTTTAAACCTAACAATATGTTTTTAACAAACCCCAGCAAGTGCTTTCATCATGAGACCTGTTTTTAAGGCACTTATGCCATACTGCATTATGAAAAGTCAAATAGTCCACAGGACTTGCCTGGTTTCAAGTTTTATTGTATACCAATGCTACCAAATATTAAATATTTATGTTGCTGTTGAGAGGATGTGGCAGTTCAAACTAGGTGTAAGGTGTAAACACACGCTTGATAAGAAGCCAATACATTTTGGGCATGATATAGATAATAGGAGTTATAGTCAAAGGAGTTAATTTTTTTTATCTATGTTAGCAATGCAACTATGATATGCAGGTTTTTTAGTTAAGGATACAGTCTAGTATAAATATAATTTAGTTAAATAAAAACATTCTTCCCAGGCTTTCCTTGATGTTTTTAGAGTAGCAGGTGGGATATAGTCAAAATAACATAAACAAACAACAACAGTCAAATATGGACAACTTGTAAACTGCAAAAAAAATAAATAAATAAAAGCCTTTATACATGGACTGCTTGCTCTGTCTACCAAGGCAACTTATATTCCTGGCCTTGCTTATGGAACAGCTAACTCACTTAGCAGTAACTTTTTTGTTCTGTATACATAAATTGACTGCTAGTGCCCCTCTGTTTTTTGGTGGAGCAATGTCTATCCTACCCACCTTAAAGAGGAGCACAACTGGAGACTAAATTCATTGAATTAACAAGTTTGCATAAATATTTAGTACCTGTAAGACTTTATTTGTATTTGATTTTCACTCTTCAGAAAATGGAAGGATTCATAAAGTCCTGGAACAGGATGGTTTCATCATCACAGAGTATCAACTGTTTCCACATGATGTGCACATCCGCAGCATGCTGCTCGACAGATCAACAGTAAGCAGCTGTGTAAACACTAACTGAAACACATTACACTATTATAGCAGCAATTAAGAACTCATAAAAGTATGTATAATTGTAGGACAAACAAGTTAGCAGGTTAAAACTCTTAAACAAAACAGAAGTAGCCACTTTGATTGATACTGACATTAAGGAAGACACATCATGAGATTCAAATAAATGTTTTTTTGTGACTTTTACCATTTCAATACAGTCAAACCCAGCGATCCAAGTCCCAACTATAACATATAAGGTATATAAGTCCCCAAAAAGTTGTGTTGACAAGAGCAAAACCAGCGAGAGGTGAACACGCCCACCACTTTCTTGATTTTGTTCAAGAGCAGTCCGTCAAAAGAACGTGTCAGATCACACTGGATAAGTTCTTCAAACTTGACTGGAATTTAGTAAGAACTTGTTTTTACAGTATTATGCTTCGCATGTTGAGATTGTATTGTAGATCGTTTCAAAAAACATTTTGGCAAATGTATTTTTTAATGAACAAAATTTATAAGCAATAGTAGTTCTTGTTGTACGTTCGCTATATGTGTAAATCGCATAATAAAGGTTTAATAAACATTTCATATGTTACATAGCACATCCCGTCTTGTATCATAGGGCATGTTCGTTTAATCGGACCAGCCTGTTATTAGGACCAAAACGATCACGTCCCGATGTGGTCCCATTAACCAGAATCGACTGTACTTAGAAGGGATATTAAATATACAGGAATTAAGTGTTGATTCATCCATGGGAAACAATAAAAATATGTTACTACCTAATCTGTGGTTGCAATTTCCCCTTGGACCAACAATTGTTCTTTTACATGAAAATGTTTGAACAAATAAGGAACTAATTTGATTGTAAAGCTGGTTAAAGTCCCAGAAAAACTCGTCAACATTCAAAATGAACTGTTACTGTAGGAGTCAGAAAAGATGACTGACGTGGAGTACATAAGCAGCTAGCTCTGGAAAAGGGAAATAAGTTGAAAGGGAACTATGCGGCATCTGCACTGTAAACGGAAAACGCACTACATCATTTTGACATTAACACACACTATTACTTATAAAGCCAGACCCCAGTGACTCTGTTCACACATCCTCTTTCCATAACACCTGTGCTTATTTTATGTGCAGTATGTTTTTGTTCTTCCTGCAGAAAATGTTGTTCGCGAGCTCTAGCAGCAAAGTGGCTCAGATCAATGTGGTCAACTGTAGCATGTATGAGACTAACTGCGTCTCATGTGTGATGGCCCGAGACCCGTACTGTGGCTGGGCTTTTAACAAGTGTTTACAGAAGTAAGTACTATATTACACTCATAAGCTTATGTACATCAGAGTAACCTGAAAAACTGCAGATGTGGGTTTTAGGCCTTGTCTAGACTAGTGGATTTTGGCCTTGCATATAAACTAACACACTGACTTAAATACAGGATAGCATACTTGAAAATAGATTTAAATTAAAATCTAGAATCAAGAATCATTTTCTAGGCAGCATTTCATAATACAAACCCAATTCCAATGAAGTTGGGACATTGTGTAAAACATCAATAAAAACAAAAATAAAAGCAGAATATGATTATTTGCAAATCATTTGGATTTATATGGATTTCAAACATGGTTGTAATGAATACATTTATCCACAAAACACTTAGCATCTGGACAGAGGCAGCCAGCAAATGTGAACTCCTTGAATTTCATGAAGTCCATGGTACATGTACGAAAAACAGCAAAACATGACATGATCTGCCATAAAAATTAAACTTTTTATGTATAAATATAGTCATTGACTTTGACTTGTAATGACATTAGGGTGCTATGGTGGTATCACTGCTATATTCACATAAACTAGACAGAATTTGGTATATAGGTCATGCCATAGTTCCTTTCTTTAAGTTGCTGGCTGCTGCAGACGTAAAACAGTCTTTAAGTTATTTGTCCACCAAGTAAACGACTAGTCCATCTAAAATATCTTGCTAATGATATCTGCACAATGTTGAACTAATCATGACTTCTGTTTACATTTGTTAAATGGAGTTATTCAAAGTGACGTATAAGCTAGGCAGTATGCTTTCCTGGAATGTTGAATGAGAATTTATGAACTAACCACAAACAAGTATGAGAGGTTACAGAGATATAATAATAATAATAATAATAATAATAATAATAATAATAATAATAATAATAAAAACAAAAACAAAATGCAATTAGAAAACCTTTCTCAGGTACAATTAACCTTAAAAAGATTTTTGTGAAAACAGTAATTCATGTAATGCATGACTTATGTAATTACTTTTTATTCTGTAATCTGCTACTTTAACCACAATTACTGTTGGCATGTTTGTAATATACTGCTTACAAAATTTTTTAAACTAGTGTCAGCTTTAGTTTAGTATTGCATTTTGCACAGACCTCACACCTATAGTGCATACATTTTTGCAAGAAATATCACAAACCCACAGGACATGTTCACTATTACTCATATCCTTTATCTCGGGTACCACAGCCCACCCAGACAGCCCTAGCAGTAATCAAGTTTAACACATGCTTTGCACATTCACTGTGTAGCCGGAAGCCAACAGACACCACTACTACTACGTTATCTCTGTTATTTCAGACTCACTCACTGCTAGCTTCATATTATAAAGCATACAGGTATGTAAGCTCCATAGCTCATTAGTGGCAATATATTTTGTACTGAACACATGAGCAACTCTAAATCTTACACTGTAGGTGTTCACCTCTCCAACAAGTCAGTTCAACAAGTTTCTGCCTTCCCTCTTAAAATCAAGTTCAAATTAACTCAGATCAAATGGAATGGCCACAGTAAACCAGGACTTATTGTGCAGTAACAATGTTTTACCACAGTCATGTTCAAACAGTCAAAAAGTTCAGTCTGTTGTGTCAGCTAACACTGTACTCATGTGTAATTTTGTGTGTCCTCAAATATCTGTCCATAGTCTGCACATGGGATAGTTCGACAAGTGCTTAAGGCTTTGGATTTGTAATCTGATCAAGCACAATTAGGTTAAGCAATGCACTTTAACTATCGATATTCTATCCTGTCTTGACAGTGATCAAACTTGACTGATGATTAAACATGTCCTTAAAGAGAGTGCATACCGTATAAGCTGAATAAAAGCTGAACTAGTTATATTGTGTGTTTGGTATTAGTTCTAACAACATGAATAGTATTTGGTAAAGACTGTGATTTGGCTGCTGAATTCCTACCACTGCTGAGCCCTTTATCAAGCACAATTAATCTAAACAGTGAACCTTCAACTAGGGTAGGCTAAAGGTTAAGGTACTGGACTATGGACCAGAAGGTTGAGGGTTCAAAATCCACTCTGCCAGGCTGCCATTGTTGAGCCCCCGAGCAAGGCTGTGAACCCACTTTTTCTTGGATAGTAAGATTTTTTGGTAAGATTAAGGGTCGCTAAATGATGTAAATCTATTGTTGTGATAGCGGTGGCATGTACAAATCTACAGGTGATTTTCTAGAGACAGTAGAATCTACAGGTTTTAAGTTAGTACAAACACAGTTCACACAATTTACAACTGACTGTATCATTACTGTGTGATAACCCCTTTGATTTGAAGTACACAAGGTATCTACTTAAGTTGTCAAACTGATCCAAATCCCTTTCCTAACTTTTACATTTTAGTGATGAATTGTGAAAGTGTCTAAGAAATCTAAACTGTTTTTCCAGATACACAGTCCAGGATGTGACAAAAGGCGATCCATCTGTTTGCAGAAATGGTAGGCATATGGGTACTTAGCTGTGTTTTGTGATGTTATTGATTTTGGCATTAGTAATTTCCATTAGGGCTAAGAGGTGGATGATAATGTGAATAAAAGGCCAGGATTTTTTTTTTTTTTAAAGCTATATCATAATCCATGATACAGGTAGTATCCGAATTACAATGGGGATACGTTGCAACAAACCCACTGTATGTTGAATTTATTGTGAAGAAAAGATATATTGTATTTATCATAAGGTAACCTAAGTGTAACTTAAACCTACATCTAAACACATTCTACATCTAATATTTTCAATTCTTAAACCTATCTTTAGAAATAACAGGTATAACCGAAACCACTTAAGCTAGTACAAATTTCACAAGCCTTAATAGAGTGCAACGTAAACATATTCTAAATACACTGCTACATTCTAGGTGTTCATAAAGAAAATTATATCATATAAGAAGAGAAATAGTTACAGAACCCCAGCTAGGACACAGTTCATTAGTAGTAGCAATAATGGATATGTCAGTTATTTACCTGTAAGCTCTATGCATTTCATAATAGCCTTTTAACATACACACCTTTGCTTCAAAGACTTCAAAAGATCTGTTGATGTCAATCATGAGTTATGAGGTCATTTGGCTGCCATACTGATTCTAACTCTTCATTCTGAACACTGAACAGGTTGAGGTTGCTGCAGGTTGTGTAACTTGAGGACTGACAGTCTAGAAATACAATTTTATTGGAATAGATATACAGTATAGGATTTTGTATGTGAGTGTGTGTTTTGTGCCAGAAGCCATATTAGTGTGATTTTTACAAATTAGTCACATGGTCAGAAGAGATACTTAGTTAAGTTTCCTTATCACTGGTTGGCGCCTTATTAGACTCATGTTATAAGACCAAGGACCTGGACACCACAACACTTAACTACTCAGAAATATAAACACAGGCATAGTTTAAAAGTCTTAAATTAACGAATAGCTAACAGCTAGATGTCATCATGCTTAATGTGTAGATGCAAAAACCTGTAAATACTATGACTATGTGAAACAAAGTCTTCCTATGTACCAATTCCGTACTATATCTTTACAGATTCTCCCGAACCCAAGATGTCCAAGTCAAGGTTTAGCAGAACATCTCCATCTCTTATCACTCAAGGCTCCAAATACTACCTTCAATGTCCTATGATGTCCCAGCATGCTTCATACTCTTGGCGCCACCATAAAAGTAACAGTGAGTGCTTCGTTAATGGACAGGACTGTTTCTTGCTAATAGATCACATGAGTGAGCAGGATGAGGGACTTTATGAGTGCATAGCTAATGAGAATGGACATGAATGGACAATCAAGCATCAGGAATTGAGGATGAATGATGCCTCACAGACCAAAGCAGCACCGGTGGCCTTAACATGTCTTCTGCTCGTGATCTCTGTGATCTGGTAGCACTTTCTGGATGAAGAAGATATCATAATTAATAAATGGGCGCAGTGTTATATTAAGCAATTTGTTCGAGAAATCACAATTCACTTAAGGTCACCCAATCAGCTGTTCCTTGTCCTTCCATAGCTTGGGTTTGAGTACCTGATCTGGCCAGGAGCACTGGTGCATCCTCAGATATTTTAACAGCCACATGCTTACTTTGACCATAATGTTGGATGAGACTCTACTGGAAAATCCTTGTCTCAGGTCATATAATGTAGCTTTGTTCAATGTGCACTGGAAACAAAATGCAGCATGAGCCTCACATTTGCACCTTTTTTTCTAATTTAGATCTCTTAATATATTGTTCCTTAGATCTAATATATGTAATATGTACAAGTAAAGTGAGATACATTACTGTATAAATATATTTATGTAACATTTTTTTTTTTTTTTTTACAATGGGCACTGTTCAAGGGTAGTAGATGTAGCAAGCCTAAAGTGAGTGGCAAGGAAAAACTTCCTAAATGTTATAAGGAAGAAATCTTGGATGGACCAACCTAGATGTTTTAGGTAAGAACTGAACTAAAGTTACCCAATAAATATGTTTATAGGTTATGAAGAGTATAAAACTATAGAATATAAGACAGTACTAGTATTTGATTGGTTGCCATTATCTGCCATTTTTTTTTGTTTTTTTTGTTTGTTTTTTTTGCTTTGATGCTGAGAGTAAAGCTGTCATACTTTTAAAAGGTTCAGTACCTGAAGCTGTGTGCTTTCCTGAGCAGATTTGGGAAAGGGCACTTGACAAATAAATGAATGTGAATGTAAAAAATTAATTAAAATGCTTTATTTCATTTCATTTTTACGATGAATGTACACAATGTAACTTATTTAGTAAATAATTGTATTGTTGTTTCTAGTAATCTGGTAGATTGACTAGTAAGTACATCTTTACATCTACTGTTTAAAATACTATGGGAAAAAATTTTTTATCCATTTTTTTTTTTGTCACCCATCCCGATGTGTGACTGCCTCATGGAGCTTTTTTATTGACCTTACAGTTCATCCCACACACAACCTCAGTGGGATTCTTCTCTTTTCTCATTTGTTCCCCTGGCCTTTGGAACCTTTTATTTCACAATTGTAAGTCTGACTTCTGTCTGTCATATCATCAGTTACATAAGACATTTTGACTGAAATGAGTTGTGTGCCATTTGAAGACTGAAGTACAGTATTTATCTTGTTGTGCAATGGCCGTGTTAATTCCAGTTTGTTCTCTTTTCTCGTAACATTTGTGAGCACCTTTTGTATGAAATCATCTGATAGTTTACAGTTTGGTGTATGGCATGCTGTTCAGTTTGCTAATCAATAATACAATTATGTTTCTTGAGAAAGTTTGTTTCCTTTGGTGAACCAAGGCATAAACCTTTTTTTATCAACAGCACATAGTCTCAAGGCATCAATACAAGAATTTACCCACAATTCCATAAACAAGAAGAGCACCAGAGGATTTAAAAAAGGGACTCGAGCTCCTCGGGCATTATTACGTCTCATATAAAAAAATGTATTTGTATTACTGCCAAGGTTCTATTTTTCTAGTTCTAGTTTCTAAACTATAAATATACCTCCCACACTTTTTAATGCTGAAAAATGACTGGTCATGTTCATAAAGTGTCTTTTTGGGCACACAAGCACATTCAAATCACCTTTGGAGTGTATTTACTAATTACTGCTAGGTCATTTAAAGAAAATGTAACTGTGTTCTTTAAAACAGAGGTTCACACTAAGGATGGGAAAATGCTGAGTTGCAACAAAACAAGTTCTACAGTCTTGCCAAACCTTAAATGTTTGCAAATTCGGCAACATGAATTTCTAATTTTTTTTAACTGACAACAACTTTACAAGCACATGTGGGAGTTTGTGGTGAGCTAAAACAACTGAGGAAGAACTGAAAATAATTCCGCTGAAGGTGTGTGGTGAGGTTTAGGCAAATCATATGTGGGCATCTACACACCTTTACAGCTGGATGCACTTTGGTTATGATTCAACCAGTCACCTTTCTCAAGAGCTGAGAGAAGGGTTTTAATTGCTTAACATCTTACAGCATTACAGCAACTATATTGTAGTCAGAAGATTGTGGTAATGTAAGAGACTTGAGATACACAAAAGACTGCCTCAAATGATACTATCAATGAGCAAATTCAGCAGTACATAAGCTCACTGGGCACAATTTCACAACAGATGCACAGGCATTGTGTGTAAATAGTCGTGCTATACATGTGCATTTGGCAACTAAGCAGTTACTGACAGTAGAACAAACATGCTAGATGTGGACAGTGTACACAGCACAATATTTTAAAATGTAATAGACAATTAATAAATGGTGTGTGGTGACAAGGAATAGCAGTTAGGCAGTTCTTCAACCTTGTACCACCACAGCTAATTTTGTACTGAGATTCTTCTGCTGGTTCAGGTTGCCTGAGCAATTAATAGCGATAAGGAGGACCCGACTCCAAAGCCTTGTTGAGAAGATTTGTGCATAGTTCTACACCAAACCACAGACATTCTGCTGCCATGTGGTTGTTAAACTGAAGATGGGTATGCCCTCAACGCAGCAAAAGAGACAGCAAAGTCAATGAGCAAACATTACATGGGCCCAGTGAAGACACTGTTTGAGTTGGTGTACCGACCATCTTGCACTGTATGGGCTGTTCCCCACAGGACTGAAATTTATGGAAACAGACGGGTACACATACGGTACCATTGACACCATGTTCAGGATTAATGCTCCATTGAACTTTGGGTGTGTGTGTGTTCATTGGGCCTATGTGATGTTTGGTTCTTAGTAGGGGAGCTTTGTAGTAAAAAAAGGTGATGGTCTTGTTGAGTTGGGGGCATAGTTAGCACCTATGAACCATACAGTACATGTTTGTGTTTATTAAAGATTTAAGTAAGAAACAATTACACACTTAGTTATTTTTACTGTACTTATTATGAAAAATTGTTGTTTTAGTTTTCAATTACCTATTTTTCAGATGTTTTAGTTCACTTGTGTTGCACTACAAAGTCCTTTTCCATAACAGTGTATGTGCGCAGTCTTTCAATAAAATAAGAAGATCGTTTTGCTCTGCATTCGGCCCCTTCCATCCGAAGATATTCTAATGTTTAACAGTTTGGGAAAAGGTCACTGAATTGACACTGAATTGGTTAAAGCTTTTCATGTTTATTATTAAAGTTTTAAATTATTAAAGTTTGGTCACACCATGTCAAATTACTTATTTGGCTGATTTTCTAAATAAAGTTATTACAACTTCTGCCTTGAACATCTTAAATACAACATACACGAATCAATAAGTTAGCTCATTCTTCAAGGACATACAAAAAGCTAAAGGACAACATGTAACCGTGTCCAAACATTTGCAGAGACCAGATGTTACCGAGCTTCAGAACATTTCTTCATTTAGGAAACGATTTTCCTAAATGTTATGATGGGTTGTGCCCCTAAACTTCTTCTATTGAGAAAACCAGGTCATTTTGTGTGAAACAGTGTTCAAGCTATTAAAGCCTTATATTCGAAATACAAATTTAAAAGTGGTATTTGATCAATTTCACATTAGAAAAACAAAGCAGAATACCCGTATAATATGCAGAGACAAAAAAGGCATCAGGCACAAGATGAAGATATAATGAAAAACTTTATCATAATCGTAAATGTGAAAGCCCTGAGAAGCACAGATTTAACATGACTGATGTGAACAAACCTGAATGTGTTAAAATCACTCTAAGAAATAGTGCTCCACTTTTATATACAATCAAGCTTACACCAGTTCAACAAGCATTCACATGGGTCTCATTCTAAATCTGCTTTTCATTAAAGAGGAAAAACTATCAGTTATATATCTGTTATTATTTCAAAACGTCATCAGTATATAATAACAGTACAAAAATATGCACAAAGACCATTGTTCGGTTTTTAAACAGAGTGTTGTACAACTTTAAGCATGAAAACAACAATTTTCATGAATAATACACAAAGAGGTGGATTGAGGTAAAGGTGGTGATTTCTGCTCGCCTCCAGAGCGAGGATCAGAAACTTTTCACATTTATTACAAATGTAAGCAGCATGCATGCATAAGAGCTCATTCTTACACTACTGTTACCAACACCCCCTTGTCAACATCTGAGGACTGTGCACACTGACTGTTGTACAATGTAACGGAAGTGTTTCAGAGCAGCTTTCTCAACAGGAAAACCCAAAGTAATGTTTCTGTGAAGCAAATGTTCCTAGCGGTTGACACATCTTGTGGTGATTTGTTAACATGACAGGGCTGTACATTTTGTCACTGTAGGACTTTGCCCCTGCTTAAACCTTAGAGCTCTTGGGGGTTATTGAGGCTCAATTCATAGGCCCTGTTGCAACACCTGGGAATGATCCCCCTAGGCTTCCCCATCCTCATCACCTGACATTGGCATTCATATCTGTCAGGGACTGCGGTAGCCTAGCGGTTAAGGTACTGGACTCTGGAACTGATGGTGCTGGGTTTAAATGCCAAGCTGCCACAGTTTTGTAAGCTAGTAAGCAAGGCCTTTAACCCACCAATGCTGAAATTGTAAGACTGTAGTAGTTGTAAGTCGCAGTGGATCATGCTGTAAATGTAAATATTTATGTGATGCATAGCCCAGCTGTTAGGAATGACCATAACTTAAACGTGGGTCTCCATAGTGGTGGGTTAGTGAATTGCTGCTATGCCAATTTGCAATATTGGTGGGCTTAAAAGTGGCAAGTAAACCACTGACTGGTGATTTAAACATTACAGGGTTGGAGCTTTTTCAATTCCATCAAATTTACAAATATTTGTTACAATGATAAATAGAAAAGAAAAAAGTCTACTTACTTTTGAATTGCTTTAAGAATAATTATTTGCGATCACACACAGAGCTCTGCGTTTGGGCAATAAAAACCAACAGGTAGGAAATGACGACAAGGGAGGGTTAAAAACAGTATTCTCTCACTCTTTCACCCACTCTCTCACCCATTCATTCTCTCTCATGCAGGCAACTCACACCCCATATGTAAACTGAATCATAATGTTAAGCACCATCTAAAAGCAGAACACCTAATGATATTTCACAGACGCTTTGCGAAGGTAAAGCGAAACATGTATTCATTACTTTCATGGTTACCTGATCAATTAATGTGCAAATGGAGAAACACACAATCTCACACAGAAAAGCAGGTCTCTAAATCTAATAACTCAAAAATGTACAACCTATGCTTAAATCATGGGCTCAATAACTTTCCCTTCTCATTTAAAAAATATATGCCTTACATGGTGTATATAGCTGATTGTAAATTCTGCAGCTGAAATGAAAAGAAAAACCTTTCAGTTCAATAAAACTGTAGCCAAATCATTGACATTCTGCATTGTGGAAAACTCCTGATATGTGTTCTGGTCTCTCCAGAAATTAAGGCATTTACAAAATCCTCTGAAAGCAGCAGCCACTGTTGTTGGCATCAATTACAGATCTGCTTGACTCAAGAATACATGCCATCATGAATCTCTCTGCTCAAACTTGATAGTTGGAAAGTAAGATGATCACACAACTGAAATCAAACTTACACGCCGAAAACTGTTACAAGCATTTAAATTAGCTTCAGATAAGCTATTCAATGAATTAAACATTTCCAAGAGAACAGCAAGAGACGTTTGGCAAATTTTACTTCCCGAGTTTACAGAAAAAGGGAGAGGACGTGCTCTTCAATTTTAAGCACTTACATTTTGTACGTAAAGATAAGTACGCAGAGACTACAAGTTTACAGTGTAGATTGGTTGACCAACGCCAGTCATTTATTGATTACTGTAGTACATTTTTCAGGCCTGTCATTTCCCACAGCAATCAACAAGTGTGTCAGGGCTGTTTTCATGTGACCTGGCTGTTGTAAAGCTGATGTAGAGCAGAAAATGGCAACCGTGGTCGGTTTTAGAGAGAGTATTTTTATTCTGCTCTAGTCACACATGTATCTATGCTACTTAAAGCTTTGTTTGTTGTTGTTTATTTAAAGTCGCTTCAGTGCCAATGGCTATTCATGACAGGCAAGCTTACTATACCAGTATAGCATTCACATTGGGTGAATTTAGAGCAACCAAATAACCTAATGCAGTTCTTCTTTAGAAATATTTAGTTTTAATTAAGCTACCACATTTTTACAATAATTACGTTTAAAAGCATATGTCCTTTGTATTGGTCATGCAAATAATTTTAGTTGTCTTTCATAGTGACATGATCCTGCCTCAGAGTTCTGTCATCATCTAATGGTTTATTGCAGTGTATTACTTCCTTTTGTCTGTCCAGTTCCCACTACAAGATTTGAACATGGGTCCTGGCATTTGCTAAACTGAATCACTGATGTAAGCTGAATGCTGGCTCTTTGTGTCAGAAAAGCACAGAGCAACCTTTGATTTGTCAATGGCACCTGCACTAGTACAGTGTCAGAGGAAAATCGCTACACGCTCCTTTTAAAAGCTCTCACTGGGTGCTATCCTCTGAACCAACTTCATGATAAACGTGGTATTGTGTTTGTTTACATAACACATGCACAGTCCAAACGGCCTGGATGACGGTTATTGCACATCCTCCAGTAAATATAAAAAACTCCCTTACATGAGACTGTATACTCGAACTTTGATACTCTCAACCCCTTCTGCTATTAAGTTCACAACCCTTCTACCATTACCACCCAATAATAACAACAAAGTCATTCTCAACAATGATTCTTTTTTAAAAACGTACTTCCTGGCGAGCCAGTGCAGTCCTACGGTTTCTTGTTCCTTACTGAGCTATCCAGCTACTTATTACACCCTTCATCAGAATCAAACACTAAACTGTACCACTGTTCAGCCCTACAGTGGCATAGAGGTTTAGTATAAAATATGGCATCTTTTACAGTAAGCTAAACGATGAACATGAAAACTCACACATTGAACCTGGATTCATTTCCTCATTGAACCATTGGATTCAATTCCTCATGGTCAAGCTGCATTTTGTATTCAGATGTGCATGTGTTCAAGAGCACAGTCCAAATCTGTTTTGAACTGCCTGATTGTACAAATGCAGAACTTTTAGAAGTCAATATATGATGACCCATGATTGGTGGCATAATATCAGAGAGAAAAAAAAAACAGAGAAAGAACAGGAGAACAGCTGTGTGTGTGTGTTTTGGATGATTTAGTCAGAAACCAAGAATGCTGCTGCTAAAAGTCCACTTTTCCACCATTAGCATGGCAGCATGAAACACGTAGTGTAGTTCTTAATCACAGAGCATGAGGTATTATTTCAAAACCAGTAGCATTCATCCATCGTCAATATTTTGTCTTGTAATAACCATATGAGTACACAAAGATATTACGGTTCTTCCTGAGATAGCTGCCTTCCCACCATGAGAGGCAAATTTTACCGATGTGATCTCTGAAAAAGGATTCTCTGGGTCCCCTCCCTGATTTGGTACAATAAACTAAGACTAAAAATGCTCTAAAAGCCTAAAATGTGTCCCTGAGTTTCCCATAAAGTAAAGTCAAGCAGAGGCTTCAGGGATCCACACACTATGCAAACAAAATTCCAAAAAAATTCCAGCGTCTTGTGAGAGTGCCCCAAATGTTCTGGGTGATTTGATGCGCCACTCCGTAACCCAACAGTCCAATGGCTTCTTTCATGGTCAGCTATTGATCCCAAAAAATAACCAGTGGGCTGTGTGCTGTGGGGATGTGAATTACTTCGCTTGATTGTCCTACGGCATACAGTAAATGTCTCAATTCACACAGTGAAGGTCGGAACTATGTTCGGTTTAGGGTGGGCACCGCACTACCAAACCTAGTTCCGTGCCTATAAATCAAAACTAAACTAAACTAAAAATCCAAACCATACACAACTGAATTAAGAGTGAGGTAGGTCGTGTAACATCCAATAGATTAGCATTAAAAATAAAAAGACAATAAAAACAACTTCACGATGCAGACAGGGGAAACGCTGTTATAACAGAGTATGCAGGCCAGAAATACTGCACTCCTTAAGAGCACCAAATATTCTTCATATATTCCCTCTGTATTTTTGGTCAGAACGGAGGAGACATCTGTCTGAAGTATTTCCAGGTGCCATTTAAGCTGTTCTGCAGCATTCCAACTCAAAATGGTGTTTAGCAGGGTGAATGGACAGGGCAATGAGGTTACACAAGCCATAAACTTTGGAAACATTAGTCCAGCAGCATAGAATTCAAGATCAAACTTTGGCTTATTCTGCAGTTGTAACATCTCGGTGTCTCTTCTGTCCAAATACACATGGCGACCCGATGTTAGGTGTTAAAGAAAGTGATTGCATGGCAACACAGTGAGGCCTGCCCAGTCAAGAACATCTCCTCTTTTTCCGACTGATTTGAATTGTTTATGAGAAGGAAAAAAAAACATTTAGGTCAAATATTTACTGTAGGACCAGAGGTAAATGTATTATTCTTATAATAAACAACTGAGGACTGTGACATGAGGTATGAGAAAAACAGAAATAATATTATTTAAGAAATTCAATAAAATCCTTCAAGTTGTGTTATGAACGCCTTTCAGTTGATTTTAAACCTGAATGTCCTGATTGTATTTAGCGTTTTCCTGAGCACAGTGTATGTGTGTGCGTGCGTGTTAAATATGTCTCGGCATGAGCAGGTAGCCAAGGCTGACAGTAGGAAATGAGGTACTGGCTGTGCTAGACAACCATTTGAGGTGTGTTGTTGTCATGCTGAGACTGGAATGATGTGGTTCTCCAGGCTATGGTGAGCCACTGGTGGAGGGTTCAGCTGGGTTTGGGCCCTTAGAAGAGGATGAGGCAGAGGAAGATGGGCTATGACCAGGAAAGTTGAAGACTGCATTGGAGGTTGTAGAGGAAACATTTGCTGCAGAAGACACAGTTGCAGGTACAGATTTCTGAGCAAACAGAGTTCCTAAAACATAAAGAGGATGTATTAGACACGACCCAGAAGTAGGGGTGTAATGTTACATGTGTTTTTTTTCGTATGATAGTGTATCTATGTATTCAAAGCGACCTACAGCTGATATAAGCTCAAAGCGATATTATCTATTTTGTTATTTTTTTAACATCATTGGAATTTATTGTTTTTGCACACAGAAACAAGTGCTAGCCAAAGTTAGGATAGTGTCTAGCAAATTCCATGCAGATGATTGTTTGTAGTAGGAAGAAAGTTAAGGCCAACCCTTCCAACCTGGCATAAAGGTGTCTAAATCTAGATTTGGAGACTTGGTGACCCAAACATGCTACCATCATCGGTAGATCTACAAATAATATGTTCTTTTTTTAAATATCCCTCTCTATGTGTATGGCAGCAAAATAGTGACACTGCTGTGTCTGTCCTGCAGGCAGGATTATTATAGCTCTGGGTGGCCTGTTAGTAGGTAACAAGGACGGTCGTACATTTTTAACCTGATCTGATATAATCTAAGGTTTTATTTAATTTGTACCTAATGAAATTAGCATGCTACATTTTAGCACGCTACAGGTCCTCAAGACGAGTACAGTACTCGGTTTGTCTGCATTTCAAGTTGCAGCGGCCAAAGACTGGAACTCGCTGCAGAAAACATTAAAACTCGATTATTTTATTTCTAAGTCAGCTTTTAAGAAATCTATCACGGATTTATTGAACGATAAATGTTGTTGTCACATTGCCTGATGACTCTCTCAATGTCTCTCTGTTTTTCTTAATATTTTTATTTATTTATATTACTATTTTATTTAATTTTATTTTATTATTTTGTCTGTCATTGTTTTTTTCGTGTCCAAGAGTCTTTTTGCCTCATGCCAGGCTGCCATTGTAAATAAGAAACTGTTCTTAATGACTTGCCTGGATAAATAAAGAATTTTTTATTATTATTATTATTATTATTAAATAAATTATTCATTTTAACTGTCATGTTTCACATGTTCCATTTGCTTAGGATGATTCAGTATTTTGATTCATTTGATAATAAATTGAATTCTTATTTCTTTTCATTCTTTGTATACATCATCCAGATCTAAAGCATTGTATAGCAATTCAATTTTGGTCATCATGCAATTTGACAATTTGTCACACCCCTAGTCCAAAAGGGTCAGGAATTAGATTAGAATAGTATGCCATGTGTTTTACATGTGTTAAAGTGGTGTAATGTGCTGTGATGTGTGTGCGTCAATGTGAGACATGTACCTGAGTACTGAACGCCATTGACTTCCACAGATACACTGATGCTGGCAGCTCCGGTGGAAGAAATGCTCATAGCTAGGTCATGCTTATTTTCTGTAGATGGAAATCCAAAAACAAGGTCCTTATATCAAAGTGCTAAAACCAACTTCCTTATTTAACTTCATTTTACACATCACATGCTGAAAAGCATATGAGCAAACAAAGTGGAAATATTGTTTATTTACTCAATTAATAAAGACAGGTTATACACCCAGGAAGGAAATACCATTAAAGCTAGAAATGTAAATATAGGGCTATTTATTTTTATCTCATAAACCCCTTCCTGTAGAACGAAGTTTAAGCTCATTTTTAAGCGAGTTGCACATTTGCATTATTGTATTTTGAAATTTGTCCATGCTGTACATTATGTTTCACCAGAGACTTGTAAAGATAATTCTAACATTTGGAACAGTTACAATACTCTATTCGAAAATTGCACAGGCTTTTTTGTCACCAGGTATCTCAGTCATGTTCATAACCTCTAAAAATACAAATACAAAGAAGACTGTCATCATATATCAAGTGTACTCATTTTTAATGTCTTCTGTGATATAAACCAGTTTGATGCAGTGTGTAGCGTATGGTCTGAGCACCGAGAGGCTGACCCCTCAACACCTATAACCTCTGCAGCAATTCTGTGCAGCACTCCTATGTCCACCTTTAAAAAAAACAACCTCTGGACATGAGGTCATTTTTATGCAGAGCAACACTTCCTTTTTCAGATCCTCAAACAGTTTGTTGCCATGAGATGCCGTGAAGTTTACATGCTGGTAAACTTCCAGTGACCAGCATGAGATAGTGTGAGAGCAACAACACAAAATTTAACACACCCGCAGGACGTGTGACATCTCATTGGAAAGTCATAAGTGAGTACTATTGGCTGATTTGCATAGCTACTCCATGATATATCTGTATGTGATCAGACCGAATAAAACCGCTATACATCTAGGGGTTCCAGACAAGTAAATAACCACAGGATTTATGGCAGTCTCCTCCATTAAGAACACATTGTCTAAAGTCTACACGGAATACTGCATTGTTTTGTCGCTAACAGCTAAAAAAAAAAAGCCTGTGTTCCAGTTACATGGAAATAAAAGCATGTTTGTGAAGCAACGTGAGCAACCGAAAATATGCTTTACTGACACTTTAAATGAAGTTCATCAGTGTCATGGAGATATTTTGATGGCAATGAATTTTCTATGACAAAATCCAAAGCTATTTTGCACCCTAAGTGTATGTGTAAAAGGCTAAATTGTTGGTGAGGCGTGGTTACATATGTAAACAATAACAGAGGACAGCTGTGGCTCCATGTATAGGGTTATGCAGGTGGTAATAGTACTTCTAATCCAGCTGAGTTGGTGCTCTGGACTGTGTGTTAAGAATATTTTAAGTAATTAAGAAAGGAATTATTGCTAACAAATTTGAACTATCCATGAGCCCGCTAGAGGGCGGTTTTGCAAAAAGAGGATTTATTAAGGGCCAGGGCTGCGCTGATCTCGATACTTATACATTATACTTTTGCTGCCCCCAAGTGGCAGCAAAACCAAAGGCCGTTTTCATATATCTACGACCCCGGCACAATTATGGCATCACCAGACCTGGAGGGTGCTCACCAAGTAATTAAACGGTTTTTGTGTAATAACTAAGAATTCTGGCTTTGTAAAGCCATAAAAAAATTTTTACAAATATTTTAATTCATGACATTTTTTCAGATCAACTAGAAGAGAAGATTTAATAGCTTTGTAATTTGGGATTTATAAATACTGGGACAAGTCCATAAATTCTAGTTATGCTGTAGTTAAAGTGAGTGCTTACAGACCTTAAACTGTGGGAACACAGATCAAATAAGAGGTGTAAATAGAAACAAAATATGAAACTTATCAAAGAAAAACATTACAGTGAGACTAAGAAAGATGCAATCTGTTATGGCTTAATGAAATGTGATTTACATAAACATCTAAACCCAAGAAAATCAAATTGGAGCGTGCTAAAGAGAAGCAATTATGGAATATGGGTAATCTGGGGAAAGTCATACTTTGTGGTGATTCACAAATTTGTATTGACCAAGGCAAAGTCGCTGGAACTTTTGTCTGATGCTGTTCCAATTAAATCATATAAAATCACTAACTAATGTAAACTATCAAGTTTCCCCCAATCATTTGTGATAAAAGAGTTATCTTGGGTGTATGACAAGTTGAGATTGCCTAAAAAGTCAAAGGACAGATGAACACTGTTCTGTGAAATGACGTAATAATCAACAAACCTAGTTTCTCTTGATGCAATAAGAAAAGTGTCCAGAATGTCCAAGTGTTGAAGCTTTTATTTAGGAAACCATCTCAACTCAAATGGAAGACCAGAAAACAATGTGATTCAATGTGACTGAACACTTAGTGCAAGTTTTCAAAACTAGTGGATTACAAGCACTGGCAAACCTTATCCACCAATCTCTATTCAACAAAGTTGGAACCTTATTGAATTAATATTCGTGATATTATTATTCATTACTGAAGTCCATATTACACTAGGAGGAGGAGCCACAACATATTAATTAATTGTTTTTGTTCATGATTCCATAAATTTTCATAAATTGCCTCTACTCTGGGGAACATATGCCATTAATTATATTAGTCATATTTAATATGCTCAACATATAGCCTGAATGTTTAAATGTAAATTGTTTGGCTTTTCTTTATTTGCTATAAAGTAAAACAGATGGATGAGCATTCTCATAAGCGTAGTCTTTCCCTCATTTTTGCCAGTGGTAATAGACAGCACAGTCCCATCACCTGCACATGATGTTCCTGGTATCAGACAAAGCTATATATATACCCACAGAAACACCCACAGAAACACCCACAGAAACACCCACAGAAACACACTCACAAACGATGTTACTGACCTTTCTGTGTCAGACCTAGGCGCAGATTCATGGGCATTTGGGATGCCATGGCCAGCAGGTTCTGTTGGATTGTCTGCTGCATAAGCCTTTGATGCTCCTCTGCCAGACGGGCCACCTTCTTTTCTGGTCCCTCTACAAGTCCAAATCCAGTGCCCGTTTCCAGTTTCTCTCTCAGCTGCTCCAGTGTGGCGGCCCTTGCCAGTCCTGCCATCTGCTGTGGTCCAAGAGCCATAGCCAAAGCAGGGGCACGTGCTGCCAGCAGGGATGGGGCCTCTTCTGAACAAATAAAAATAGAGTAATAAGAGACAGAGGCAAAGAGAGACAGAGAAAAACTAAGACTACTGCTATAACACGATTAAAAATCCAATCACGTTAAATAAGTGATTTTTATTGCGTTATACAAGTAATCAAATCACAAACTTATGGATATATGGACATAGAGCAACTATTTAATATGATTCTGCTTCTGCATAGTATTCAATTACTACTTGCAATTCCATTAAATAATTGACATAGACCACATAATGTATTAGTTCACACAGAAATGTAAAAAAAAAAAAAAAATATATATATATATATATATATATATTATAGCCTGCTCTTTGTCTTGCACTTTCTGCTTACCAAGACCAATCTTCAGTGACTGTGTAGATGAGGTTTGCAGTCCATTCAGCGTAGCTGCCGTTCCGACGCCTGCACCCAAAGCAGCCAGGTGCATCTTGGGAGGGGACAGGATGTGTGGGGCAGAACTTGGGGAGGGACTAAAACGGAACAAGCTGCTGCTGTAACTGGGTCGACGGCCCTCACGTCGGTTGCTGTCAATGGCAGCCTGAAGTTCGTTGGGAGAACTCAGGCCTTTTCGTGCACACTCGTATGGGTAAAGATATTTCATATACCTGGGTAATAAAGACAAATAGAAATCATCTGTGTGCTTACTGGAATAGATTATTTAACATGTCTTCAAAAGATTTATTAATTATGCAATGTACAGTGCAGGCATGAATTGAATATTTACTCATATAATCAAGATTAGAGAAGCATTCTAACATTATTCAAATGTTAATCTAGTTCTACAGCCCCAAATCAGAAAAAGATGGGACAGTTTTGAAAATACATTTACTTTGACTTAATTGTTTCTTTCCTGGTAACAAAGCTGTTTTATTATCATTTTCCATACTGTCCCAACTCTTTCTGATCTGGGGTTATAATGTGTTTTTTTTCCAGACCTAACTAAATTATCCATTCATTTACTAACCAACTACCTTACTAACTCCCTCATCAGTTACCTTCAATATCTCACTTACTCATTCACCAACAGTCTCCCTCATTAACTCACTTATTCAAGAAGCAACCCTCTCAATCCCTGACGCACTAAGAAACGTTTAATAATGCACATTTCGCCTTCCACAAGAGGGAACTATTTCTCATTAGAATTATTTTATGAATTAACTCTCTTCAATTAAATGTGTCTCTTATTTTTAATATGATTATAAAGCAATTCATTACAGATAATTCGATAAAGATTTTCAAATGTGTTATTAATTCGGGAGCTGACTGTATTTATTTCAATGTGTCAAGTCAAGTGATTTTTATCGTTATTTCAACCTTATATGTTGAAGTACAGTACACAGTGAAACAAAATGCCATTCCTCAAGGACCAAGGTGCTACATAAAACAACATGTACACACAATACAACAAAAGTACATGTGCACAGTAACATGTGCAATGACGCAATACGCAACAGTCCATATATTTATTAAAACCACATGCCAACGTGTATACTGCATAATCACAAAGTCACATGTGAATGTGCAAATGCATTCTATTGTGGTGGTGCAGCATGATGGGAGGACAGCTGAAAAATTCGTCATGATTTCTGGATAGTAGCAGTAGTGTATTGTGACCACGCCAAGATGTACAAGTTAAGGTGCTTGAAGCTGTTCACTCTCTTTACTGGAGATTCCATGAGCTTGAGCGCTGTGTATGTTTCCAGAATGTCCCTTCTACACGTCTACAACCAGTTCAGGCTTGTTGATGTTTAGAAACAGACTCGCATCACTGGATGCCTTTCCACCTTATCCATGTGGGCACTTGTGATTAGTGGTAATCGGGACTGTCATCGCAGTATAGAACTTAATATGGTGTTGGAGATATGTTCCGGGTATGCAGTCATATATGTATAGGATAATATAGCAAAATGCTTAAAATCCAGCCTTGGAGAGTTTGAGAGTGAAGTCCTGTACTTTGGCCACCTGTGACCATCCAGCTAAAAAAAGTACAGTACCCATTCAGCTAAGGAGCACAGGTCCCATTCTCTTGGTTTGTCATGCTGCCAGAGGGGGACAAGCTATAGAAGGCTGAACAACAGTAGTCAAACAGTAACCTCACAGTATCCTTACAGCCCTCTTCTCCTGCTAAGAAGGTATATAGGATTGAGAGCTGGTGTCATCAGTGGATCTCTTTGAGCAGTAGGGAAGCTGGAGATAATTCACTAGTAAAGATTGATTTATTAAAAGTCTCCAGCTGCAATACGTACAGTCCACAGATATTTCTTGTGGTAATGGAATATTCCGTTATTTAAGGACTTGTTTTAGTGAAACAATAGAAACTGCAGTTCCTCAGGTTGTGTTAGAAACATACCCTCACTCTGATGTCTCCTACTCACCATTCAAGATGAACTTTGACCCAAATCAAATCAATATATCCATCCCATCAATACAGTCAATAGGTACTTTCAACGGGAGCAGAATTTGATGAACAAGAATAAGAAAGGGGGTGTGAGTAGAAACCGACAATAAAAGCATTCAGCATTATGTACAATATAGCCTGACCATTATATATTAGATGTGCACAGTCTGGCAAAAATATAATTTCACATTTTTTTTTAGACTGGATCATTATGCAGGATATTCAAGCTTCTTTCTCACTTTATTTTTGCTTGTTTCATGTCTTTATATTTCACTTATTTAATGTCTTTATTGATTGCTATTAGTGAATTGGCTCCATGTCAAGAATCTTTACAGCTTTGTGACCTAAGCAACCGGCTAGGCAACGGGCTCTCACACGATCCTGCTCAGGATTAAGCAGATAAGATGGTCAATAAATAAATGAACGACTGAATAAATTATTACCATCATCGTATTATACAAGTTTGCTTTTTTCAGGCTTAATTTTTTAATTGAGGGAACGAATGATTAAATTATGGAAACATAATACTAAATTTAGGGAACGGATTATTACATTCAGGGAATAGATTATTGAACTGGAGAAATTAATTGTAAATTGAAGAAATAATAAAGTTTCTAAAAACCTTTTAACCTTTTTTTTCCACCTTGACACTTTGGGGGCTCTGTAAACTACGACAGATTTTGAATTGAACATTTTAAATATTTACAATCTATAACTGTCACAGCATTCCAGCACTGGAATATTTTATATTGTTATATATTGTTATTTATTGTCTTCTTACTGGGTACGGAGTGTGAAGGCTGCACTGGTGATAGAGGTTGGAAGATTTAGGCCTTTGGTGATTTCTCTCCAGATTTTCTTGTTGATGACCTCCACCAGTCCTCCCTTGTCAGTCACCAGCTTGTAGAGCATGTAGAGATCCAGCACCTGCTTGGCCATGATTGGGATTCGGTTCACTGGAGTTCCTGCATAATATCACATGTTAAGACACTGAAAGAGATTTTGTATTCAAAATGTATTAAGTGGAGTCAATCCTTTAAAAAAAAAACTATATACACTAAATACATTTAATCAGATTATCTGATACAAAATGGGGGATGGGGAAGGAGAAAAAGATCATGCAAGGCACTTGCTCACATATGCACACATCTGCTCATTTAGTGTCCCTGATACTGACAGTTGATAGCTATGGTTACGTTGAGAAATGCAGAGTGATACATATCAGAAAATGTCACAAGAAATTCAATATGAATTCAGCCTTTTAGGCTTACGTAGCATAGATTGGTGCTACATGCTTTATGCTTCAATAGTTTTAACCAATGCTTGACTTGTTGCTATTGATGTGACAATATTTTGACATAAAACCAGTGTGATGTACAAAGCTGTAAAAGAAGAAAACGTTAAACCATAAAATAAATCTGAGAGTGCATTTATATATACTGTAACAAAAACTTATTAACTAAATATTATATACTATACTTATATACTAAAATCTGTTGTTACGCTACAAATCCTTTAGAATATATGCCTCTTGATAGCAGCAGCCCTCTTTTCATATAGAGAACAGAGGGAAAAGTCTGTAAATAATTAAATAAATGAATAAATTGCTGGTTATATTCTTTTATATTTTCAGTGGAAATAAGCTACGTTACAACTGACATTTTGAGAGCAGGTTAATCTTTATAAGGGTGCCAATAATTGTTTAGCCGACTCTCAATAGTACTGCTATACCCACAGGGCTGTCTTTTATGGTTTATTGATTGAGAAACTGTGCTCCCACATGGAGGAGTATTTCCCTTCTGCTGAGGTTTCATCAGGAGAACAATAACAAATAGACACACCAAGTCAAAATATTTGGTATCATTTAATGATGTACTGAAATGAAATAAGGCCATAACACGAGATATAAACCAAACCTAAACGGGATTGTTTTTTTCTAATTAGCTTTTTATAAAACTTGTTTGTTGAAAGACAAAAAAAAAACACATAAAAATACTACTGTTGAAATCTCACATGAACACTCACTACAATCACTTGTCAAACATCTCCTGAGATCTTAGACAGTAATGATTTTTACAGCATTTAGCAGACGCCCTTATCCAGAGCGACTTACAAATCATACAGTCTTACAATTCAAGCAGTTGTGGGTTAAGGGCCTTGCTCAAGGGCCCAACTGTGGTAGCTTGGCAGAGGTAGGATTTGAACCCTGGACCTTCTGGTCCAGAGTCCAGTGCCTTAACCGCTAGGCTACCACAGTCCTATTAAATGATATTTACCTAATTAATGATAAAATAATTTAATCTGCTGGTGCTCAAAACTGAGCATGACTGCGTTGAAATAGAATGTACATTTAAATGCAACATTTTAGATTTGACCTCAGAGAACCTTATATGAGAGAACGTTTATTCGAGTGTCCAGTTCAAGACCTTGCTATTTGACCTAGCCTGAAATCAGCCTTATTTGTTCTTATTACACTTTCATTCAGAAATCAAAGATACCTTTTTAAAAACCATTTCTGGAAGTTGGCAATAAACTGATGTTCTGAAAATCAAATACAGGATATTCAAATGCAAAAGAGTGTTTTCAGCATTTACTGATGAAACAGACAACAACAAGCTGTACAATAATGAAGCTGAACACTAATTGTAATTGTAGATTTACAGCATCATGCAGGAATCTGGAGAAACATGTTATACATTTCTTTACTTTAAATAAATTTCATTAATAAACCGGCTTTAACATTTTAAGTCCCTAACCAGGTCATTTTAGTCTGGCTGTGTTATCAGATGGGGAAAGTCAGGGTTCAACATCTGAATGTTGTCGCTTTCTATACATGGTGATTGTGTTGTGGCTACATCAGCTGCCTTATCTTGAATTCATACCTCTGGTAGCTACTATACTGGCAAACTGCCATCATATGGCACAGGTCTAATGCCTGAAGGCAGACTTGGGTATTTATAGCAGGAAAGCTAGATACACTGGTCTGGCATGTTACACGAAACTTCTGTTCTTGTTATATAATAGGGACTGTAAATGGCATCTCACATGTTGCTCAACAAATGTGAAAAGCTCAGGGCTTGCCTTTGTCATCATGTTTACATGGGCAGAAGAGCTCATAGGCTTTCGTAATGAAATTATAGTATTTTACTAGAACTTTAAGTGTGCCCTTGCCACAGATGTAGCATGTATTGTAATGTATTGCAGCTGTTGCAATATCGACTGGACTTTTCTGTATGAACTCTTCCTGAAGAAAGTAAATATCCTGATATTTATGTAGTATTATGTAGTAATAGTAATTCAGTAGTATGGTCAAACTACTGCCTGCACAACAAGTAGTGCCCAAGCAGCATATGTAAATATAACCAGATTTTGTTGTCCCTATGCCATCATCTAACCTGACAAGCCATGCCCAGGGCATCTTTGGACTATACAAAACAATGATTCATAGGTAACATACTGGTAGACTTCAATTTCAAATTTTAAGGTGATTTTTGTGATCAACAGCCCTCAATCAATAAAAATACACCTACAAGTGTTTAAGGTAGTAAATATTATTTATCCAGTGCTATTATCCGTTACCACACTTGTCTTCCATTACAGATACTTTACAACACTGTTACATGGATATTATTTTATCATTACCCTCATTATGCAAAAAATGGCAGCTGCTTTAAGTCTTCTCTAAAGCTTTACAAAGCCCAGCTGGCAAAGTCTAAAATAACCAAGTCTGGAACACAGACCTGTTCAAACACAAACAAGATATCTAGCATTAGAACATTAATCATGTCTAGGGCTCATGCAGAGATGTGTAGTGGTTGGTGTTAGTGGAGGTGAAAAGCGCAAAGCTCGACACACCAACCCCTTCCCACAAACATGCACTCAGTCATGGAGCACAAAATCACAGAGTAGGACCGCTAATCCATAGGCACAAAGGGGCCCAAACAAAAAGCACTTTAATGAGCATAATGTCCAGGATTGCAAATAGTAAATCCACCTACGCCCCTCTGTCTCTGAGTGGGGTGTGACCATGTGTGGTGCAATGATTTGACCAATGTAATCCTATAGCCCATGGCTCTTTTCCAACCTCTGACAGACAAGTCATTAATGCTCCTGCGATAGCTATGTGAGGAAGTTTATTGTCAGGGAGGCTTGGGCCAGAACTGATATCTCAACTCCATGATGGCTCTTTATTTATTAGGACAGAAAAGGTAGTCTAATCTTATTAGTAGTATTTTCTATGTTGTTATGGTTGTATCTGACGTAGATATGGACGTATGCATCTCAGTATGTGAGAAGAGCTGGGGTAAAGCAGCCATAATTAACTATCATTACAGCAAGAATTACCACATACACAGACAAACCAGTCTCAGTCAGTCTGGGCCCAAGTAAGCCTATAAATACACCTCTGTGATTACCCCTTTAGGTGGCCCTATATAGATTAGGGACAGGCAGATACAAAGCTCTTATATAAGCCAATAAAACACAGCAAAAATGATTTTTTATTTGCTCATATCAGAAACATTTTCAAAAGCAACACATTGTCAGCATTTACATTATGTTCTTACACAACAGACAAGAAATTCACTATCAGTACTTGCCCATTAAAATATTTGCAGAAGAACAACATCTTATCCACTGTATTATTTACACACACACACACACACACACACACACACACACACACACACACACACACACACACACACACACACACACA
>JAVSBV010113499.1:0-20951 GCA_033117975.1 Parotocinclus spilosoma
AATTTGGAATAAGGCTGTAGCGTAACAAAATGTGGAAAAAGTAAAGCGCTGTGAATACTTTCCGGATGCACTGTATATCACTGAATGGTGACAGACAAACAATTTAGAGGACAAAAGTAGATTTGATGTGACATGATCATAAATTGACTAAATAGTCAAACAGAATGGTCTGAAATATAATGGAACAACAATTGAGTGAAAATTGTACACTAGAATATGATGGTGTGGAATACAATATAATTGAATAGAAAAGTGGGGAACATGCATCATAAAAGCAGCCAAACAGAAAAATGTAAGAGTGCAGAATGCAATAAAACAAAATGACTTGTTTATTTGTTTACACTTATTATGAAGAAACAAAGCTGCAAGACAAAAATATCTGATGAGACACTGGGCCTTGCTCGAAGAGGGCATAAATGTGCTTCTCCTGTTGCTTTATAAAAAGGCTCTCAGAGGTTACTTTTGGGTACATTGTGTAGGTATGCCCCCACTGAACCACTGCACCGAACACCTCCTAACAGCCAGATGGTGGTCAATTTGTCGAAACGACTATCCCGCTTCTCTCAGACCAATGATGCACCCCCTCTAAAAGGCAACTGGGCAAAATTTATTTCAGTGCATCACAATGACATGTCTAGCAGTCAATTATATCTCACCAAGATGTACACTGCACAAAAGTATCCCCTGAGAACCTCTTATAAGGTAGGAAGGGAAGCAAAAGGACCTTTTATAATTTAGTTTATTTATTGTATTACTAATCTAAATTGTATTATTAATTTGTTATTGATTTCAATGATTTACCTAATTTTGCTATAATTTAATATACTTTTAAGTATTTATTTAATAAACATTTAGGCCACCCATGGAGGATGGGTCCCCCTGTTGAGTCTTGGTCCTCCCGAGGTTTCTTCCTACCACTTTCAGGGAGTTTTTCCTCTCCACTGTCACCCTAGGCTTACTCAACTTGGGATTGGCCTTTTAAGATAATATAATATTGTAAAGCTGCTTTGAGACAATGCTCCATTGCAAAAAGCGCTATATAAATAAAATTGCATTAAATTAAATTGAATCGAATATATCTGCCTCATATCATACCTCATATCTATCTCATATCTGAGATATAATTGCATGCAGAGTTTAGCAATAACTTGAAATATCTATCTGAATGTGTTAGTTTTTTTTGCGAATGAGAATATATTTCACACCCCCTTCCAATTACCCTTCTTGAAATATCGGAATCTTTCCGTTTCTGACAGCGCGTCATGTTAACAGCAGACCTATAGAAGCTTTCTCTGAATACAGAATGACCTCTCCTACATAGCAACTCTGTCAATTTTTAAGAACCTTTCTGTAGTATGCAGGTGGTGCAGGTACATTGTAAGGAATACAAGATACACTTAAGCTTCCAATAAAAAATGACGTTTTTTGTTCAAATCATCAGCTGATGGACAGTCATGTCACAAAATCAACCTAGACAGAGCAAAGGTTATTCACTTATGCATTTCCCTTCCCAAAACACACAAAGATGCACAGTGTTGTCATCCTCTGATGGGCTGAATAGATGACATTGAATAGACGGTGTCATCACAGGAGCATCCCATGGTTCAGTGCATAGTGCGTGAGTGAATCATCTAATAGAATAAAAAGATTCAAAGATAGATACTTTGTACACTATATGGGCAAAAGCTGTGGACACAACTTTTAATTGATCTCTGCTATTTCAGCAACACTTACTTTCATAACACATTCATAATATAAAGCATTCATTCGCCATAAAAAAACAGTGGCGGGACAAGGGGTTAAACTGAACACCCCAATGACTGTCAATAAGACATATTTATAGTTTTCTCTTTGAAACAAGTGACTTCATCAACTTTTTGCCCTAATGTCCTTAAACAAAGTCCATAGAGAATTGGTTTGCCAACAGTGATTAAGAACTTGGCTGGCTTACATATAACCTTGACCTCAGCTAAATCAGACACTTTAAAATGCACTGGAATGCCAAAAGTGAGCCAGGACTTTATAATATCAGAAGCCGATTTTAAAATCTATTGCTTAAATGTTTTTTATGCCATATTTCAGTGTGTATTAAGATGCATGGGCCTCACGGTGGCTCGCTGGGTAGCACCGCTGCCTCACAAAAAGAAGATCCCGGGTTCAATCCCAGGGTGGAGCGACTTGGGATGCATGTCCTCCTCGTGTCTGCGTGGCTTTACTCCGGTTTTGTTAGGTTACCTGGCATCTCCAAATTGTCATTGACTTGTGTATGCAAAACACCCCAGTCGTGTACCTGGAAACAGCTGCACGCTGGTCCCAAGCCCGGATAAATGGGAAGGTGGGGAAAGCAATTACTACTCCACTATCCTGCCGAAATACTTCATGAATCACATTGATAAAGGACAGAAATGTGTGAAGATTGATGATCTGTGACTATACCGTTAATCCCATCCCCATTAAGATGCATACGGTATAGTCTGAAAGGGAGAGTTTCACACTACTATATAGGTTTGTAGGGTAGATGTCTCAGGTTCAGCTAGAAATGAGATGCAGAGCTAATACATTTTCCTTTATTCTACACTATTTCTTCTAAATGTAAATTACTGTCATACAAGGCCAAAAATATGTGTTTTGAGGAGACATTCTTCTTTTATGTGCTTTTTCACCACGTTTTTACTGAAACATTCCTAAGGAGTCAGTAATTTCAGAACTCATACTAAATCATCCAAAGAAAACTATTTTACATCTTATTTCATTTTAGTCACGGATGGATTGTTGATGAAAAATGTTAACCTTTCTATATGCATTTTATTCTCCTGTTTTAACAGCAATACTGCAATAGTTATGCTAACAAGACATTTTGTCAGCTCTGATTTGTATTTCTTAGACGTCACCTTCTAAAACCAACAACATTTGTCTAAATTTTTTTGTTTTTTCTAATAAATATCTGCATACAGATATTGTCATGGCAACTTGTGGTATGATATTCAAACAATTTCACTGCGCATTTGAGGAGATTTTTCTGTTCCATCAGGTCTATTGAATAAGTAGCTGAACGACTTCCAGATCATACCACAAGTCAAGTTTTCAGACTTAACTACGGCTAGACATGTTTTCAGTTTCAGCCCAACACAATTCAACCATCAGATCTGTCAAAGACACTGAACAAATGAAAAGATGTGATTTTGCAACAGAGAGCCAAGCAAAGCCTATTTGCTGCCATCCTATTATGACTTTCTCTTGATGCTTACATTTTTTAAAAAGTATTTCTTGCTTATGAGATAGTTGAAGCTGCACTCGCAAAAGACCTAATCAGAACAATCCTATTTAAACCCATCCAACTTTAAATGGGGCAAAACTTCTACTATGCTTAGTATGCATGCAGCACCAGAACATTGTGCCCCTTATTTGGGCCGATAGTAGTACAACTGACTTTTTTGCAATCTTTGTAAGTGGAAAAAGGAAAATGTATTTTAAATATAAGTACAGTAAGCCAGTAAGACACAACTCTGGGGGACTCACTGCTACAGTTACACTGTGTGTATATACAGCGCATAGCCAGCAATCCTCTGCTCAAATCTGAATGATGAGCTCTGATCCTTAACATAGGATCTGATGTGTCATTTGCCAATTATTCATTCATTCATTCATTCATTCATTATCTTAATCCACATGGGGTCGTGGTGCCCACCTGGCAATTAATTGAGGGGCACACACACTCTTAGTCATGCACCTAAGGGCACTTCTAAAGACATAAATTAACCTAACATGCATGGTTTGGACTGTGGGAGGAAACCAAAACTGTGGAGGACATGCAGACTCCACATAGAAAGGGACCCTCTTGCTTTGAGGCAGTGGTGCTACCCACCAAGCCACTGTGCTGCCCATTTACCAATTAGTTCCAGCTAATTAAAAAAATATATTGATTCTTTTATATTAAGTAACTTAATTGGGAAGTATCTCACTGAAAAAATTACCTTAAGAAAATATCCCTAACTCTCTTCGCAAAGTGTTATACAATGGGCAAGACCACCACTTCAAACTTGCAATATTGTGTCAGCTGTGCTCAGTTTTACTTTGTATTGTTACTAAGGCAAATGGGGAACAAGTCTTTGACCCGCACTTGCTTCTATGGTACATTGTACTTTGTATCAGATCTAAGTCTTTTTGAGTCCGCTAAATGTTGACATGTAAAATAAAACCTATTCATAAACTCCTTGCCATTATGTCCTTCATCCATTATACATTATCCTTGCTACATAAAATATGTCTGAACAGTAGGTACATTATGTAAATTACTGTGTGACATCCACCTGTTGCTATGAACAACGTAGAAGTCACCATGTACCAGTCATTCCCATCAATAAAAAAGGGTGCACCATTGGACAAACACTGACCTGCATCACTGAGGTGTCTGATTCACTCCAACAATGTAACGGACACTAACACAACAACCATCACATTAGTGACACTGCAGTGCTGAGGATGAGGGGGGTCCTGACCAAAAGAGAACATTAGAGAAAGAGAGATTTACAAAGTGTGTAGAGAAACAAATGGACTACAAAGTTCAGTGAAATAAATGAACCGACGAAAAACAAAAAAACTTTTAAATGTGACAAAAAGAGATGCATAAAATCGAGATCCAAGAGCTGGTATGCACAAGAGCTGTTGTATAGAAAGGTTAATAGCTTTATTGAGAAAGCAAAAGAAACAAAACCCCATAAAAGGTTACATGTGTAAACAAGGTGGGCTGAGCAGTGCATACAGTACTTCAACATTCAGATGTGATCATCTGCTTTCATGCTTGTTATCTGGCCCACTGTCGAGTGGTGCCGTCATGGCATTGTGTGTTAAGTGTGTTTGTCGTGGGTTCTGATGTGGGTGACCCAATTATTCATATTTCAATGGTTAAGAACCTCTTCACTATGCACTTACAGTTATTGCTTTGTATCAATTTGAGGTCACAAAGAATGTAGAGTAATATATAAAAAGTAAAATATAAATGAGGCACAAATATGCTGACCTTCATTGAGTCAGGGCATGGTTGTAGAATTAGCTCCACATTTGATCATGGCCATATACACTATTAGGATATGAATGCAAGTATACACTGCTCACAAAAATTAGTAAGTGTGTGTGCGTGTGTGTACCATGTGCCAGGTTAACCCGCCCAGATAATGACCAATCACCCTGCAGGTAAGGATAACAAATAAATCTATATATAACATGGCTGTGCTGGAAAACCATGAACATTTGAGCTTATATGTTGAGCTTGAAAAAGTTAAGTGAGTTAAGTGTCTTGCTCAAGGACCCAACAGTGGCAGCTTGGCAGAGGTGTGATTTCAACCCTGGGCCTTCTGGTCCAGAATCCGGTACCTTAACTGCTAAGCTGTGACAGTCCAGTTTCCAAGTTATATCATTTCATGCATGGATGCTCTTCATTTTGTTTCTAACTTTTTTTACTCTTTCTGAGGTAATTACTTGGAATAGAGCTTGCCTGAGGATTTTATTTCTAAATCACAGAACTTGTATATGAGTATGTGATGTGACTACTGTAGTTTGAATTCACTGCCCTCATATTTATGTAAGTGCTAAAAAGAATTAGCTCTAGCTACCCTGGGGTGCCAATATCATTTGTGATAATAAGCCCTGCAGTTTTTAGATTTAAATTGGTGGCTCACATGACAAGGCAGATAATTAGCTGTTAGTTAGAGCTAATTATAAAGTGTGAAAGATCTTTATACTGAATTAACTCAGTAGATGATCAACATGCACAATGTACTATAAGCTTACTAAGACATAATCAGCTACTACTTTTTGAATTTTAATATATATTTTGTAAAATAAATTATTTTGGATCAAAATATCAAGCTGACATTTATCTATTTTTAGAGAGTTCAGATATTTTTTCTACTCTTTCTTCATAAATTGAGAGAGAAAAATAAGTTTGACAAAATCCCATAGATTAAATGTTTGCACTCTGATTCAGCTAACCGACCTGGATATGCCCTTTTGCTGGATACGTCCTTGAATTTCTAGAATTTCTTGAGTTGGAAACATATGTGCTGGACATACACTGGGAAATACTGGACATACACTGGGGAAAACAATATATGTCCATCCTCAGTAACCACCGTTTATTGACCAGGGTCACGGTGGGTTTGAGAACCTCCATAGGGAATGCAGCATGGACAGTTAATCATTTTGTTGCAGGACATCATACACTAACAGTACAGTTAACTTACAGCAGTCAGTTAACTTACAGCACATACTGATGTGTTTTAGGGGAAGGAAACCAGGGAACCTACAAGAAACCCAGAAGGATTTAGGTAAAGGCAAATATCAAAACAAAGTCAAATAGACTCCAGTCCTGCAATGGATTGGTGCCCCGTTCAGAGCTCTGGACCTTACCAGTGTAAACGGGGAGCAGAAGTAAAGTCTGTCTGATTGAACAGTTTATTGCAATCCCTTCCAGACATACATGACCAGGCTCTACTATAAATTCTAAAGAGAGAGCTCAATGACATCCATTTTTTAACTATTAAAAACCAGGCTTCATTTTTTATAGGCTTAAATGACACTCAAACTCCCAGCATCTTCCACATTCACACACCTTCAGCTAAGCCTCCTCCTTGTCCACTCTGATTTGCCGGCTTTCTAATCTACACTGTGCTACTACATTTAAACCACTCTTCTTCTTACTCTTATTGTGAAGATCCCTTTTATTTCTTGTTTTGAGTGTTGTGGTCTGCATTGCTGTGATCCATTTTGCCAAGATTCTGCCTGTTACTGGATTGCTCTCTCTTGTCTGCTGTTCTGTTGTGCTTATATGCTCACTGTAATTGTGTGTTTGAATTCTGGATGGTTTGTTGACTACGCTACTGCCTGCTCCCAATTAAAGCTTTTGACACTCATCTCCCTATGCTCATCTCTTCTTCTTGTGCAGCATGATACACAGTAACTATCCAAACTCTTTTTTCTGATGTGTTATTCATGTACTACACATGGCATGAGAAATGGCTTCTCCACCTGTAGTAGTATGTTTCATTACTTAAAAATAATGCTGTTTAAGATTTAAAGTCTCAAAGCAAGGGCTGTTGACCTTATGTTTTTTTTTTTAGTTTAATTGCATCTAATATTCATACTGGACATAGACATTTGTATATAATGAGCAGAGCTATCCAGGTTTATACAAATGTTCATCATACAGGCACTGTATTGTAAATTTGGGCATTCTGTAGATGCAATACAAAGATTATTCTCACTAGTATTCCCCTCTGTTTTATGTAAATCCTCGTTAGTTCTATTTTATTATTTTTTTAATGGAGGAAAAGCCCTTGCCCCCATATAAAAGTTTATTCATTATCTTCTGCTTAATCCACATGAGGTTGTGGGCCAGCTGGTGCCCACCCGGCAACTCTGGGTTCAAGGGCAGGAACAACCCTGGATGGGTTGCCAATAGTTTAATGCTGTAATTGTATTCATTTTGCCCATTTCTCAAAATTAAACTATACCCTAGTTTATAAATCGTATTTAGGAAAAAAAGCATTTTTGTTGTTTCCCACAAAATTCAGTAATTCAGTGGCCACCCATGGATGATGTCCTAACAATGTCTCTCTGTGAGATTTGATGGGACATTATACACTGCTGTACTTGCATTACAGCCACACGTTGATCTTACTTAATATACTACTAAAAAAAAGCATAAACCAAATAACTAACATTAAATAATCTCCAAGACCTGTCCTTTAGTAAAAATAGGCAGTTTCTTGTAACTGACCAAATTGTGATTAGTCTAAATTAAAATCAATTTAACATAAAGGAACTCAAATGTAGATGTTCCTAATTATCTCTACAGCTAAAAACTATGAAAACACTTATTACAATAATGACTTCTGACTTATGTTTTTATCTTATTGGCTGTAGAAGCTATTACGTTAAAGCCTATTTAGTGTGGGCATATTGGTGTTGTTGAGTTTAAGGAAATGGTTTTTCAGTAGGTCTGTATGTGCATTTCGACTAGGGAGTATGAGTATGAGACTGAGGGAAGTTCTCACTTCCTCAGTCTCACTGACTATGAGTTCAGTGAGTATGAGACTGAGGGAAGTCCAAGACCTGGGTATTTTTTTAGCATGTTTTCTAGCTGGGGACAAATTTGTTGAACCCAATGATGGTACTCTTTGATTCCTGGGACTAAAGTTGATTCATTTCATGTTTAGTTAATTGTTTTATTTATTTATTATTATTATTATTATTATTATTATTATTATTATTTAAGAAATTTGGCCCTGCTGCCCCTAAGAGCATGCTGCTTATTGCCCCCAATAACGTTTTTTTGTTTGTGTGAGTTGGAAGTATCACACAATACAGTTTGTTGTTTTTGTAATTTGACTGTTGGCAATAGGGCAGAAATGTGGCCTTTGTCCA
The DNA here is from genome assembly GCA_033117975.1 of Parotocinclus spilosoma. NCBI lineage: Eukaryota > Metazoa > Chordata > Actinopteri > Siluriformes > Loricariidae > Parotocinclus > Parotocinclus spilosoma. The sequence goes on from JAVSBV010113499.1 coordinate 8,425, forward strand.
TCAACTGGGTGACAGCATTACTTAATGGACTTTGAGTCAGAAAGTTCTGAGGTAAAATCCCAGTTTGACCTCAGTTTGGAACTTCAGCTAGGTGTTTGGCAGTGTGGATCACTCTGGCTAATGGAGTCTGCAAAACACTGCAAATGTAAACTGAGTGTTTAGGCTTGTATGCTGGTTTTGTATGCTGGAAATGCAACTGGCACAATCTTAATCACACCTGAAATTGGCATTGAGCCCTGAAGGAAGGACTGACCCAGAAATGGTGCTGCTCCCACTGAACAGTCTGAAATGTTACTGGAATGCCCTGGTATTTATGAGTTGAGCTCTATCTTAACTAACTCCATGTTGGCAGGTGATTCCAAATAATTACTAGACAGGTAGTCAGAACAGATATTACACAGCGTATTATATCCCATTCCTCTTGTGCCAGAACACAAAAGCAGTAGAATATCCCCATTGTCATATCATTAGATTTTATTAGAGCTTCCCTTGTGGTGGCCTTTTACTGGGCTTATCTCACAACTCACAGGACAGGAAAAACACTGAGGCCCTGGTGTACTAAATAAAAGAACACTAATTAAAGTGTGTAGCCGAACAAATTGCATGTGTTGCAGGTAATTTGCTAGAAATGATTGCCTAAATGGCAACATCCACAGAAAAAGTGGGAAAAACAAGTCGTTTTCTAATTGTTCTGGATAATCCTAGGGAGTTCACTTCTCTAAGAAATAAACAGAAAAATTATTGTTTTATATAGAAATTGTCTAGGAAACAATCCTAAATATGGCATTTCTGCACATTTCAATGGACCAATAACAAGCCAGTGAAGCACTGATCCTTTACAGGAAATACTACTAAATAATATGGAGAATTCTACATAGTTGTGTTTCATTTTCAGCCAATATGTTCTGAAATCCCATGCATTACATTTTGCATAGGCTGACTTCCCCATATATTTGTGTTTCCACAGTACTGTTGCTCCACAGCTCCAAAGATCCCCACCTCAGTTCCAGCCTTGGAGTTTGCATGTCCACCCAGTGTCCATGTGGGTTTACTCTGTGTTATCTGTTTGCAGCCCACAACCCGAATACACGCTGTTTAGGTTAGTGGACTACTTTAAACTAAATCAGTATAAATGTGTTTGACTTATTACTGGTGTTACCTTGCTCTTGTTATGAAAAGCCATTGATGATGACTAAACGTTAAACAAACAAATAAATCCATAAATCCATTTGCACTTAGAAAAAACCTCGGTTTTCTCCCATGGTTGTTAGGTTAACTGGTGATTCCACAGTGCCCTTTAGTATTTGTATGTTAAACTGATCATGTAGGTGGCGCTAGAGATAAGTAAAAATGTGTGGGATTTTATTACATGCACCCTTCACTTTCCTGCTATCATAACGTGACATAAAGGTTTGTTTATTCTGTGGTTATATAGTCTGCTCACGAAAAACAGTGGATATTTCAAAATGAATATGAATTGTGAAGATCGTCTAAGAGGCAAATAAAAAGTCAAAGAAAGTTGTTTAATTATGCAAATGAGATGCAAATTTAATGAGGGCGATTGAGTAGCAAGTGATATTTTCATGAGGGTGAACATGTTAAACTGGATGCTAGTGCCACACATTGACTCTTCATTAAGGTGTATGATCACCTAAGAATGTTAAAACACACTGACATTGATGAGGAATGGACATGATCAGATTGTGCAGCAGTTCTTGTGTGATCCTCTCCATATTCGTTTTTTAATATCCCCCTGTTTTTCTGAGCAGTGTAGCATACCATGGCTCGAATGCACTTATCTAATTGGTTCTTTGAAGTTGAATACGTCCCCTGGCAGTTAACTTCAGCTTCTCTATGTCAGATCCCTGCCTCATCAAAACATAATTGAGGGCAACTCATAACATGTAGTGAGTCTTTGTACATGTTGTTTGAGATTGCACAAGTTTGATCACAGCCTTGTGTCTCAAGTTTGCTTGCTGACTACTCAGCTGACAGTTGTTTTAAGAGTTTATATTCGTTGCATCCATTTTTTTATTGTGAAATTATCATTACTTTTCATTGGATCTATTTTTCTGGCTTCTGTAGTAAAGCATGGGTGAATTTTGACCCTCAATATATTTTAAGGAAGGTGTTTACAGCTATAAAATGTATTTCATTTGTAACACAAGCTCTTATATTTATAGCAACTTCGTCATTCACGTTCACATCTGGTTATACGGATAACACTTATCAAGAGACATTTTACCCCCATTTTGCTGCATCTGGACTAGGACAGCTTGCCTCAATAATGAAACAATGAGAAACAGATGGACTACAGTCGGAAATTATAGAACTACAAAGTGCAGTGACCATCAAAACTGGAATAAGGAACAAACAGAATATGAATTAAAAAGTATAGACTAAAAAAAGTTTAGTCTTTCCTCAATTAATAAATGACAAGTATAATATCTTTTCATGTTTCATTTGTTTAATTGGGTGGTCTTTATTGAATTTAAAAGCATGTGAAAATCGAATTATGCATAGGTCAAATTTATGCAGAAATATAGCAAACTGTAATATTGACAACCTTTCAAGTACAACTGTTAATATAAATATGTGACCGTAGCTTTGTGTTGGCCCTTGTAACCCAAATACCAATCAATACAATCGACTATACACGAGCAGTTATTTTTAGGGGGCATCTTAACCTTCACTTATATGCTTTCACAATGGATAGCTGACATACTGTCAAATTTCTGTACAGTCTGGTTGTCAGATTCAAGGGTTCAATGAGTGCAAATAGAATGCTGTGAATGAACTCTATGACTTATAAACAAAATAGGGATCACCATGTTTTTTCCGTCAGATGCTTCTTCACAGAATGAAGCAATGCCACTGTCTGACTCCTGAGTGATTGTTGGCTGATTACCCAAAAAGAAAGGATCAAAGTCAGTGGCTTAAACAGTCTGAGGACAACACACTGTATGACTAGGGCATGTCCATGTCCATGTAGTATGTGAAAATAATCGTTTAATGGACTTAATTTTGATAACCCAAGGGCATAATAAGTAATAAAAACAAGCATCTACTTTAAATGATAACCTGACCTATAACAGAGGTTCCTTTTTAAAAACTGTAGTGCAGTCTAAGGAGTCTAGGAAGAATAAACCTTGCCCAGTTTGTGTGTATGTATTACACCTGACCATGATTCTGTCCCTCTGGGGCATTTATCTTCAGCTTAGGACATAATGCTGCTCATAAAGCACTCTTAGAAAAGGTACTCTTGGTGTATATATAGCTCAGAAACATTTACACATGACATTCCAAACTGATAGTGAGCATAGTCCACTGTGTCCTCAAGAGAATGAACGCTCTCAATAAACACATTTATTATATTATATATTATATAATATTATATTTAGCCAATGTTTATATTTTAGTAGTATCCTAGCACTTGACAGTTGGTGGACTGGCTACTCTAAATTGCTCCTTTGTGTGATTTGGTGGTTCCTTGTTCAGAGTTACTCAAGTAATTAATTACTGGTCTTTAGTATTACACAAAACTCGGTGGTTGACCTAAGGGGCAGATATGGATTTCTCTGATGAATGTCCGATAAATCTCTGTATATATACCCATTGACAAAAACAAAAAGAACCAAGAAGAAGTTGCTGGATTTGAATGAATCTCTTTGTGTGAATGTAATGATGACATATGTAAGTGATTACAATATTAGAGCAGGAAAGATACATTCATTGGTGGGGGAGTTCAATTGAAAGGAGGTTTCAGTAACCTGTTAGGCTGTCTCTAGCCTGGATACGAGATGAGATATAATTAAATATGGGTTTTATATACATATATACATGTTTTATATGGTATCTTGCAGCACATTTGCTTACAGCAGTTGCAGCTGGGCCTTTAGATCCTTTACACTCATAGGTCCCATATGTGCTTGACTGATAATAAATGCAGTGACTGTGCAGGCCAAGGAATGTTTCAATGTGGCAGAGACATCACGGAGAAACCCTTGCTGTGTGTGGACCAGCACTGTTCTGCTAAAAATGCATTCAAATTCTTTATTTTTTTGAGTGTATATTGTGTTTTAGTTTCTGCTGCACTGAAACCACTGAAGCCACTGCAATTGAAGTGACTGTGTTTGGCTGTCAATAGCAGGCGCTGCGACAACAAATTTCCTGTTGCTAAGCACATGGAAATGGTTCAGGCAGAGACAGGGGTATTTAGGAAAGGTACCACTTATGTCTCTCTAGTGGACAATGAAACTAAGGGAGCTGCTCGTGCTTGCTGGCAGACTATTCTGTGGTTTGTCTGGATCGTCCAGAACCTGCTCAGGGTGTGCCCTCGTAGATCCTAGCACTTCAAAGCACTTCAAGTGCGTATAATAGCATTTCTAAAATTCACTGATCTCTCACCAAGAGGTACACTGCCCGAATGTAAAGTCTGAGAACCTTTTTAAGGGCAGCCAGAGAAGCACCTGTCTGCCCTTTTGTGAAAAAAACCCAGTGTTTAATCAGGCCACCCCTCTAATTATTTACATCTGCCTTAGACATAACTGAGTTCTGTTTTTGCAGCAATCTAACAATTCTTTTTTACAATGAGTGTTCATTAACAAAATTCTGTTTATGTCAGTAGTTTCAACCGGAGTACTCTGAGTAACTCATGCACGCATGAAGAAGACAATGCATGCAATCTCAGACTTTCCGGCTAGGATCTAACTGTACTTACTGCTAACTGTGGTAGCTGATAGGAAAGCTGTAAATGCTGGCAAGCAACACTTCTTTTTGTATCCTTTATTTCCTCAGTGGGAGGCCACAATCAGTCCAGGATGTCATCAATACCTTACAAGCCATCACTATGAACTGGTTCCTTCCAAGGCTGTGTACTCAGCCCACTGCTGTTTAAGTTGCTAAACTTAGACTGTATGGCTAGATCCAGTTCTAATCATATTATCAAGTCTGCTGATGACATTACAGTAGTGGACCTCAATGGCAACAATGATGAAACCAGCTCACAAACTAAAGCAAGATAAAACTAATACTAAATCAATCTCTCTCAAAATCTTGACATAACAAAAGGAATATTTGTTGATTTTAGGAAGTCCCACATGACTTTCCGAGTCCTCCCTAAGCAGCGGCAACTTTTGTGTTCACATCTTTGTGGATCTCACCTGGTCAACCAACATAAGTCTTTGGACAAGAGAACTTAGCAACACATGCACTTTTTTCAACACATGAAGAAGGCAAACCCCCTCCACCCATTCTCACCATCTTTAACAGGGACACCAGTAAGAGTGTTCTAACCTGCTGCATCACTGTCTGGTTTGGAAACAACTTGAACCAATTATCAGCATTCCCCATGTCCAATACATTTTCCCTTATGATGCATTTGCAAAGTCTAAAGCATTGGTGAAGACCGCTCTTACCCCTCCCACAATGTATTTGCCCCTCTGCCATCTGGCAGCATGCTTTGCAACATTCAATTAAGGCCCAGCAGACTGTGTAACAGTTTATTCCCTCAGACTATCAGATCAGAACTTAATGCTGCCCCCCTGCACATGGATCACCCTGGACTCTTTTTAGTCATTAACATTTACATTAAATTAACATGAGTTTATGAACTGATCTTTCTTAGACTCACATATACGCTCTGTGCAAAATCATATTAATTACAGTGCACTGCACCATACTCCTTCCAGCCAGGAACTGACACATAAATGACAATGCACCGCCCCTTACTTAGACTGCTGCCAAGATTTACGCTACTGCTTGAAACTCAGCACACACCAGATCTGCTGTTTTGTGTAGAGTGAGGCCAAGATGTATTTAGTCAGCCACTAATTGTGCAAGTTCTCCTACTCAGAAAGATGAGAGGTCTGTCATTTTTTATCATAGGTACACTCTAAGCATGAGAGACATAATGAGAAGAAAATCCACACTGTAGGATTTTTTAGTAATTTATTTGTAAATTATTTTGGAAAATAAGTATTTGGTCACCCACAAACAAACAAGATTTCTGGCTCTCACAGACCTGTAAGTTCTTCTTTAAGAAGCTCGTCTGTCCTCCACTCGTTACCTGTATTAATGGCACCTGTTCGACCTTGTTGTCTGTACAAAAGACACCTATCCACAGCCTCAAATAGTCAGACTCCAAACTCAACCATGGCCAAGACCAAAGAGCTATTGAAGGCCAAGAAGAAAGCTGTAAACCTGCACCAGGCTGGGAAGAGTAAATCTACAATAGGTTAGCAGGTTGGTGTGAATAAATCAGCTGTGGGAGCAAAAAAGAAAAACAAAAAAGAAAATGGAAGACCTACAAAACCATTGATAATCTCTCTCGATCTTAGGATCTCATCTCATGAGGTCAAAATGATCATGGGAATGGTGAGCAAAAATTCCAGAACTACACCGAGGGACCTGATGAATGACCTGCTAAGAGCTGGGACCAAAGTAACAAAGGCTACCATCAGTAACACAGCACACCAAGAAAGACTCAAATCCAGCAGTGCCAGGCAGATTTGTTTGTAGATTTCATTTCAGTATAATTGTACAAGTTTTACAATGCAACTTAAAAGTAAAGTAATGACTAATAAATCATTGCAACTAAGAGAAATGTTTCAGGAAAAAATAACTAGTCTTATATACATATAATTAACCCCACCCACACTCACCCACAGTCTGGCCCACTCCAAACATAACCCACTCCTACATGACTGTTGTCATCCACTACCGACTGCTTAAAGAAAGACCTCCACTCTGTCTTTATTAAATTTATAAATAGTGTAGCAAGAATAAGTCTAGAAAGTGTTATGTGATTTGAAATAATACACATGGACCAAATCTGCAGGTCACATTATTGACCCGTGTGTTTTGAGCCTGTTAATGTAATGGCTCATAAAAAGGGAAAGCTATTTATAAAGCAGGAACATAAATGATACTGGTGACACGACAAATTACCCCTGTGGGTCATGTTACTATATTATGCTGGTGTTATGCCATTTTCCCAGGGGAATGCTTTTGAACCACAACAGTTGCGTTGACAACATGTTTACATATATTAATATGCAAAATGGGCATATGATCTCTAAACTGTCTAGTTGTGCAAATCTTTCTTGTTTTCTTATCATTCCAGGATACATATTGGAACATATACTCACTGGTCATTTTATGGTGTACACTTTGCTAGCACCAGCTTGGACCCCATTTTGTCTTCAGAACGACCTTAATTCTTTGTGCCTTAAATTCACAAGGTGCTAGTAACATTTTGGTTCATGTTGGCGTGATTGTGTCAAACAATCCTTGATGTGTTGCACACCCTTGCTGAAAATCTCCCATTCCACCATCCCAAAAGTGCTCTGTTGGATTGAGATTTGGTGAGCTCACAGTACAGAGAACTCATTGTCAAGTTCAAGAACCCAGTTTGAGAACATTTGATATTACTGAGGTATTACATTTACGTTATTTAGCAGACGCCCTTATCCAGAGCGACTTACAACTGATATATTCCTACAATTCAAGCAATGGTGGGTTAAGGGCCTTGCTTAAGGACCCAAGTGTGGCAGCTTGGCAGAGGTGAGATTTGAAACCAGAGCTCAGTGCCTTAACTGCTAGGCTACCACAGTATTAAGGACCAAAAGTGACCAAAGAAAATATTCCTTATACCCTTATACCAGCACCACCAGAACTGTTGATAAATCAGTGCTTTGATGTTGTTTACACCACATTCTGACCTTACCACCCAGCAGAATCGACACCAAGAAATGAATTGTTCAATTTTGGTGAACCTGTGTGAAGTGTAGCCTCGGTCTCCTGTTCTTAGCTACAGGAGTGGCCGCTCCTGTGGTCTTCTGCTTCTATAGACCATTTGCTTCAAAATTAGACGCGTGCATTCAGAGTTGCTCTTCTGCATACCTTGGTTATAACGAGTGCTTATTTGATTTACTGTTGCCTTTCTCTTTGCTTGAACCAGTCTGTCCATTCTTCTCTGACCTCTGGCATCATTAAATCATTTTTGCCCAGTGAACAGCCATTTGCTGGATATTTTCCCTTTTTTAGACCATTTACTGCAAACCCTAAAGAAACTGTGCATTAATATCACAGCAGAATAGCAGTTTCTGAAATGGCTTGAACTTCAACAGCTTGCCTTTACCATGTTAAATGCTTATATGCATTAAGCTACTGGTCATGTGATTAGATATTTGATGAGAGGTTGTACCTAATAAAGTGGCTGGTAAGGGTACATATCACTTACTCAAAACTAAGCTATCTAGGTTGTTCCCAAACAAAATTACATATAGATATTGTATATTTACTCTTTATTCTAGACTTGTTTGTCAAGCAGGGCTCTGAGCCTGTAACTCTCACTCATCTATTTAAAGAATGTATTGCAAATAATGCCTGGGTGTCTATTTACTCTCAAAAACATTGCTTTTACACTGTATCATTGTACGCTGAAAATTAATAATTTCCACAGCAGCGTGCATGTAGTTGATTGCATTGTCACAGTCGGTTTTATGCTTTTGTTCTCCTTTCTGTGTGTGTTGGAGTGGTTGATACAGAGAGGGTGAGAGAAGCAAAGTCACCTGCACTAAAATAGATGTCAGCCTGCCACTGGATGCCGTTGCAACATTCCAAGGGGTGAAGTGGGTCTGGGGTGTACTGTGGCCAGACTTGGATAATGAGGTCTGCTGCGACAGTGCAGATTTGCTGTTATGGAAACAGACTCTTTAAAATTATGAAAGAAATTATGTCATGGCTGGAATTTAGTAATGAACCTAATGTTCTATGTTATACTTCTATCTATCTACATTATTTTTTGAATATTTCATTATCTCTGTATGGCTAGAAAGGAATGTTAATTTTTAAACTCTTCTTTATGGTCAATTTCAATGTGTCACATACTGGCTGTACACACTCCAGGGGAAGAAATCCCATATATTTTTTAAAAATATTGTTCCAAATTTCCACAATGACAATGTGTCTTATATTTCTGAGATACATGAAGGCAGCCACCATCTTATTTTGAACCACAATAGATTCCAGAGCCATAGAGAAGCATAATGTAATGCATATGTGCCATTTCATATACAAGTCACCAAGTCAGTATGAGAGGGTATAAGAATTGATATGATATTCCTTCTGCCTACAGATCAGTGCCAATTCTACTGTTGGACTACTGTTGTAAAGGGATTTTGCAAACTTTTGATGACAGAAAAAAACAAGCAACATCAGATCGTAAGCTGACGTAGAAACAGAAAAGAAATACACGATCTGAATGTAGAATAATAATCTGTTAGAAATTTGAGTAATAAGGCCAGCAAGGTCAAAACCACCTTTACTAATGTTCCCATACTCTGCCACCCTGACCCCGAGAAACCCTCAAATTCTGGAGTGGGAGCGGTTCTGTCACACTGCCCACACTCCATCCGGTGGCATTTTTCTCTCGTTAACTCACCCAGGCAGAACACAACTACAGCATGGGTGATCAGGAACTTCTAGCCATCAATCTAGCCCTGCTGGAGCGGCGACACTGGTTGGAAGGAGCCCTAAACCTGTTCATCATCTTCACTGACCATCGAAACCAGAAATACCTGAAGGCTAACAAGCACCTGAATACCTGAATGCACGTTGGATGCTTTTTTTTTTGAAAGGTTCTAGTTCTTGCTGACGTTATACTCAGGCTCGAAAAATAGCGAATCTGATGCCTGATTTTTAGCTGATACTAACGTCTGTCAATACTTTGGGCTCTTTGTATATTGTCCTTGAGGATATTGTCTTGAGCATAGTGGGCTCCATTGGGGGTATTGCCTCACCTCAGGTTACTAAGCAGTCAAACAAGAATGGATCAGGTAAACTGTTGGTAGGCAAAGAGTTGGCAATACTTCACCAAGGATAGAGCAAACAAAGGGGCTATATAAGCTACAAGCTAATAAAAACACCTGGATAAAACTCGATGGATCTTGAGCGGGGTGTTGTGTGATTGGGTGCCGAACATGGCGGTGGGAAAACATGGCGATGACGTCAGTGGCAAAAATCCCCTGGGAGATGAAGTCTGGAGCGCTGGAGAAAGCAGACAGAGAGCGTAGTGGCGTGACAGAGAGTCAAACCTCTGAGCTGTCCACAAGTCTTTACAACAATGGTCAGACATAAAAATGATTAAAGATGGCACTTGTTCCATTCAACATTTCTTTCACCTATCCATACATCAAGAATGTGCTTATTTAAGATTCAATCCGGACCTTGAAGAATGACAGTGAACACATCAACAGGATTTAAAATAAATAAGTTAAATCACCCTAAACTGGGAGCAGATGGCTTTTCAATCAGTGCTGACCTATAATGTACTTAGAAATAAGCTTCCATTAACCCTTTCATGAACTGAGTAAATGAGGCATCTTAGAGGTGTTTCTTTTAATTAACGTAAATTGTCATAGCATGTTATCCATGAAGCGCTTGGGGGTGTGTTCTGTTCAGTATTATAAAGAACCAGGTCATGATACAGTACAGTGACAAAGGTCACAATAACACCCAGCTCCTTAACCAAAATGCCGTGTTTGTATACATTGTGTACATATCACACATTAGGGTGTATTTATTTATTTTTCTTATTATTTAATCCTATTTTTTAATGATAGCGGCTTAAACACAAGCTGTCCACCTGGGATTAGAACAGTGCTTTATTATCTTTTTTAACTCGTATTAAGTTCAGGAATTGGAGAATGACTTGTTAGCCTTCACTGTGTATAATGTTACACTTATTTTCTTTTGTTTTGTATCGATCTAAAATGTTAATTTTGTTTCTTATATATTAATGCAAGCCTGTCACTCCAAAACTCTAAAAACATGAGAAAACATCCAGATTTTGGGTTAAGCATATGGAGTACAAAAGTAGGTACCAAAGACACATTAGGGCATCATGACATTAGTCCTCTGATTATGTAGAAAGGCTTGAGATTGTATAATTAGTCATATGCAATCTAAAATCAACAGACTTTTGTGAAATTATTATCCTTGTTACCTCTTAGCATGCCTCTTGAAAGCCATTTTCTATCCTCTTGTTAGTCTTTAGTCATTCATTAATTTATTCATTTATTAGATTTTCATATCCACAGCAACTTGCTACTGATACAATCTTACAATGAACAACCCAGACAAATGTGGGTTAGGGTTTTGAAGTAGCAGCTGGGCAGTTGAAGCCCTAAACATTTTGGTCTGTATTCCATTACCTTAGGTGCTGTGCCACTACAGTCACCAGTCAAGTTTTAGTGTTCTCTTAGCCACTTAGCAGGTAAATCAGCAGTTCTGGACCCCCTGCCGTCTGGTTTCCATCTAGATCCTGGTTTGTACCCAAACTTGAGGTTTGCTTGTGGATCCTGTTTCAACCTGTGGTTCCTGGTTAGAAATCTAGCTTCTGGCTTCTAGTGTGCCACCTTGGCCCTTCATTCACATGGCTTATCAACCCTAGTCTTGCCTGTTGTGTTCCTGGTGTATGCTTTTTTAATTGCGCGCGCGTGTGTGTGTGTGTGTGTGTGTGTGTGTGTGTGTGTGTGTGTGTGTGTGTGTGTGTGTGTGTGTACTGTGTGTGTGTACAGTGTGTATTTGTGTGTGTGTGTATGTGTGTGTGTACTGTGTGTATGTGTGTGTGTGTACTGTGTGTATGTGTGTGTGTACTGTGTGTATATGTGTGTGTACTGTGTGTGTGTACAGTGTGTATTTGTGTGTACTGTGTGTATGTGTGTGTGTGTACTGTGTGTATGTGGGTGTGTGTACAGTGTGTGTGTGTGTGTGTGTGTGTGTGTACTGTGTGTATGTGTGTGTGTACTGTGTGTATGTGGGTGTGTGTACAGTGTGTGTGTGTGTGTGTGTACTGTGTGTGTGTACTGTGTGTGTGTGTGTGTGTGTGTGTGTGTGTGTGTTATAAATTCAGACCTGAGCACTAAAGAATCGATGAATCGTTTGGTTTATTGGTTTTTATTTCCTGTAGTCAGTGTTTGATTCAGTGAGTCATTTAGTTGATTGGCTCTTTAGTTCTGCAGTGAGTCAGTGTTTGATTCAGTGAGTCGTTTAGTTGAGTGAATCCTGAATCGTTTCTTGATCTGTGAGTCAGTTATAGATTTAGTGAATCATTTGGGTTAATGGCTCTTTCAGTGAGTCAGTAATTGAATCAGTGAATCGTTTGGCTCTGACTGAATCAGTTCTTTATTATGGTTATGTGCAGTGAATCAGGAGCCTCAGGTTTGAGCTGTAATTAATCAATCAATCAATCAATCAATCAGTCAATCAATCAATCAGATGCTGAGAGTCGCTTAACCCATTGCTCATCATTTGGATGCTGACCTTTTGACCTTCAACAGTTGTCTAGGAAACAGCATTAGCGTAGCGATTAGTGTGTGTGTGTGTGTTTGTGTGTGTGTGTGTGTGTGTGTGTGTGTAATGCTAAGCCCTGTGTGTGTGTGTGTCTCTCTGTGTGTGTGTGTGTCTCTGTGTGTGTGTGTGTGTCTCTGTGTGTGTGTGTGTGTCTCTGTGTGTGTGTGTGT
>JAVSBV010113505.1:0-20950 GCA_033117975.1 Parotocinclus spilosoma
TAGAAATTAGATTATTCTCTCATCTCAATACTGTTGTGTAATGTTAGTGCACTCAAGCATAGCGATCTTTTTACAGCTGTTTGTCTGTGACCTTATCTGATTTTCCCTCCTCTTTCTGGACCTTAACTTTCTCCAGCTCCAGCAGTAATTCCAGCAGCAAGAGTGAGTCTGCTGATCTGATGCCCAACACCCATACTTCAGCATTTCCTCGAGCACCAGGCACATCCGACTCGGTGCGCCTCAAATGCAGGGAGATGCTGACCAGTGCACTACAGACTGGAGGTAAATCCTTCTATATTTTTGCCAGGGGCACTGAATGTAAAATAAAAAAAGAAAAAGCCAAATCCGTGTGTCTGAACACCTGGTTCTGTCTTTAACCTGTGGTATTTTATTATTCACTAACCAACTATAAAGAAGAAAAAGTTGCATATCTGACATCAGTAAAAATATGAATAATTTTGAAGGGCCAAGATTGATATGAATCTTCCTACATTAAATATGTAAGAACTGTGTACAGTGTTCCCTCGTTTATCATGGGGGTTACGTTCCAGGACCACCTGCGATAAGCGAAAATCCACAAAGTAGGGACACTATATTTATTTAAGTATTTATACACTATTTTATCCGTAGAACTTGCAGAATGTTTGGGTGGAATCGTAGGGCTTAAATGAATTCAGTTTATAATGAAACTTTCACAAATAGCGAACACAAAACCACAGACAAAAACTTGTCATGTCAGCAAGTAAGCGACTCAGGCGGGCGATGCTCTAGTCTTACATCTCGTTTTTGGTGAGTATACATCCGCTGAGTAAATCCGCTATTTACTGTTAATCGTAATATTTTATGATTTATAACATTTCTTTATTGTTAGAATTAATATTTTTTAATATAATTTTGATACATTTTGTGATTGTTTTTTAAATGTAAAAGTTCAGCAAATACATGTATATGTATACCTTAACTATATCTGCACATGTGTAGTACGTGTGGTACAGTGTCTCAAAAACCCGCGAAATATATTTTTGGCATTAAAATTTTATAAAAACCCCACAGAATGCACAAATGCACAGAGTCCACGAAAGGTGAACCGCGAAGCGGCGAGGGAACACTGTATATGCATGTATTTGTAGATTGCAGGAGGTATACAACTGCCGGTATCCGAATGTTCAGGGTTTGACTACATTCTGCTTACAGGCCTGTTAACTCCAGGACTATTAGACGATGTATTCACAGTACCTAACTACAGTAGGAAAAATAAGTATTTTATACACTGCCAATTTTTCCCACCTACAAAGAATTGAGAGATCTGTAATTTTAATCATAGGTATCAATGAAGTGTCACTTAAGTAATTATATTTTAAAGATAATTAGTGCGGACATAACAGTTCTACTTATTTTTTTAAATAACTACATTTTTTTTTTAATTTATTTTTGATTGTGAACAGCTAAGGCAAATTTGTCATTAAATGTCATGAACTGCCTTTTAGAAATACAACCATTACCAACAGTGTCTATTTACAAATATAGGGCTTCCATAATGCATTGATCAGCCAAAGACGAGTATTGACAAAGAGAGTTATTAAGTCAAGTCAAATGTATTTATGTAGCACCTTTACAATGGAGCATTGTCTCAAAGCAGCTTTAAAAAGATCTAGGCTCAAAGCCATAATTGAGCAAGCCTAGGTCGAAAGTGACAAGGAAATCTCCCTAACCCTGTGACCTCGCAAGGTCTTTCTGTGCTCTGACTTGTTTGCATTTAGCAAACTCCCTAATCCAGAGCGACATACAGTCTTCCATACTTACACTGTACAGTCTTACAAATTGTAGAAGCTTGTAACTGCTGGGTTTGAACCCATGACCTCCTGATCCAAAATCCTTAAATTAATTTGGTGTTCTTGTAGAACATGTACAGAGAGATTCTGATGCTGTTTTCGCCTACTTTCACAACATCAATAAGGCTGTTAGACATTAATTTTGAACTGATTTATTTGCCAAATGCTATAGAAATTAGATTATTCTCTCATCTCAATACTGTTGTGTAATGTTAGTGCACTCAAGCATAGCGATCTTTTTACAGCCGTTTGTCTGTGACCTTATCTGATTTTCCCTCCTCTTTCTGGACCTTAACTTTCTCCAACTCCAGCAGTTTGACTACATTCTGCTTACAGGCCTGTTAACTCCAGGACTATTGGACGATGTATTTACAGTACCTAACTACAGCAGGGAAAATAAGTATTTTATACACTGCCAATTTTGCCCACCCAATTTTTCCCACCTACAAAGAATTGAGAGATCTATAATTTTAATCATATGTGCATTTTAAATGGGAGACAATCCAGAAAATAACATGATTTTTAAATAATCAATTAGCTTTTAATTGTATGACATGAGTAATTGATCACCTACCAACCACCACAAATTCTTGCTCTTGCAGATCTTTTAGTTTTTTTTAAGAAGCCCTCTTATTCTGCACTGATTACCTTTGTTGCTGTTAAACTCGTTACCTCAATCCATCACACTGAACCTCTCCACCATGCCCATACTTATTTTTCCCACTGTATGATGTTCTGGTTAGGTGCTGGCAGTGAATTTGTGTTTATTTTATTTTCACATGTTGTTCTGATGTTTTTCTTTCTATGACCTTCTTCCTCATTAGATGACCACATCACCATTGGGGCAGAGTGTGAGGAACTTGGCGCACAGATTGAGGAATATATCCTTTTCTTAAAAGTGTACAAGATGAGAATGAGAGAGTTTGCTACATAAGGTGATTTCCAGTCAAATGGATTTAGGGTTTTCAGTTCTGGTTCAGGTTACATCAATTTGAGCAACAATTATATGACAATAAAAGCAACTGGGCAGTAATCACTCCACAACTAAGTTATAGTTGTAACCACTGTTAAGGTCAAGTCACATTGTGTGTTTTTTGCATTTTACAAACCTTCACTCAAGGAGAGCTTAGAGAACTTTTAAAGGTAATCGGTTTATTAAACAGTTAGGCTTTTAGATCATTTCTTTTGTGTGTCTGCTGTGTAATACGAGATGATGGATAACGCTGGTTGCGTCTGCGGTTTGAGTATGCATTTTGTTTTATGCTTTTAGTGGTCTGCTGCTGGTTTCTCAAAGCAGCACCACAAAATCAATTGTGCTTTCTAGCCATAATTCGTCGTCAAGTTTTATAATCCACAACTCTGTATTTTGCATTGTATTTTAGCTATTTGTATTTTAGCTTATTATAAACAGAAAGTGAATATTTAGTCTAGGATTGTCAGTTTGGCTAAAATGTCATTCAACTGGCCTGATTTATTTACGAAATTTGAATGAATTTGAATTGAAAAAAAAAAAAAAACATTTTTAAGGTTGTGAAAATAAGTGGGTATAACAGCTGTTGACAGTGTTTAGATGCGTTGTTCCTTGCAATCCCCAAAGAAGGGTGTTTCAGTATATTGCCAGTCATGCACATACAAAGCTGTTTTATCATCATCATCTGCAGAATGTGGAACTATAAATTAGGAAATTTACACAAAACCAAACTGGATATGGACAATGTGGGTTAAAATGTGGGTAGTTAGTTTTAAAAGCTTTTCCTGTCGTATCTATTCATGTAAATTCTAGATTTTTTCTTATTTACTTATTACTTATTGTTCTAAAGCTGAGACCACTTGCTTTGTATTCTAGTTTGCACACACATCATTAACTTTAATGGACGTAGTTGAGCAGTAAACACACGCTTTCTCACACAGCACCCTCCAAATGCCTTGGTCTTATAAGAACTTTTTTCCAATTTTCTTCTAAGTGCTGTCCAGTCGTTGAGAGGTCTGATGAGAATGTCTGAAGAGATACTGTCACAAGCCTCCACGATTCGGTGTTGAAGGTGGTGTTTGACGTGAGTTCGGGTGTTTGACGTGAGTTCGGGTGTTTGACGTGAGTTCGGGTGTTTGACGTGAGTTCGGGTGTTTGACGTGAGGTCGGGTGTTTGACGTGAGGTCGGGTGTTTGACGTGAGGTCGGGTGTTTGACGTGAGGTCGGGTGATCTGGGCAACCATTCCACATGTCCAGGACGGCCAATTCAATGACCGAGGAATTGAATATCCAACTACTGATGAACACCTGCTTCATAGTGTGGTGGAGTCCCATTTTCTGGAAATAACAGGGGTCAGAATCTTAAGTCAGAATGGATGGGAACACTGTTTCCTGTGTCATTGTCAGGTAACCCTGGTCTGGTCGATGAAAATAGGTCTGATTACACAGGTGCTCCATATTCCACACCACACCATAACCTTCCCATCACCTATGACTCATGTCTGCAGTCCAGTGAGGGTTTTCTTCACTCCAGTACCTCATTGTTTGGCCTTAGCACTGACATAATAATTGGCCTCGTCACCAAACAGAATGCCCAGTGTGAATGTGGAATCCTGTTGATATTGGTGTAACTCCCAGGTGCAGAACACGTCTATCAGGGTTATGCTCTGACAGTTTCTGCGGTAGCTGGATCTTGAAAGGGTGCACTAGGGACGACTGCAAACACCACATTCTGCTGCAATTTCCCCCATGTGGACTTTGCGCAAATGCTATTAAAACCATAACTGAGGTTTCTTCGTCGGCAGAAGTCTTCGGACAAAAAATCAGTGGCTTGTCATCCACAGTACCGGTTTCTCAGAATTTGGCTATGAGGGATTCAACAGTGCTGTGTGAAATTGGGGGTCTTTCTGGGTGTCGGTTGTTGAAGTCTGCAGCTATGATACAGAATAAGCATTACCCGGACATCAGAATCACCTCAGTTATCTCTTCGTTTGACAATTCCAACAACTTCAGTTACCAGTTATGAACAACAAAAGTTCTGTATTTTCTGTGTTGATAACTTTTGAACCACAAGAGACAATCCGTTCGTGAGAATTCTGGTCGTATTTAATACGCTTCATGGAAAAACTTGCCCTTGCTTTCAAGATGGCGGCCATGTTCCAAACATAGCCTAAAAAATAGGCCCCCTCACCCATTACTTGCTGGGGTATTTAGCTATGCCACTGACATGCCGGTTTCTGTTTTTGACTCACCCTGTAGATGATTCTGCATTCAAGTAGAGATTTTCTTATTGAATTTAATGACTGCTTAAATTTTTATTTGACTGTCCTAGTTCAGTCAATAATTATGTTGAACTCTTGGTTAGACAATCAGCGTTATTCTTTTATATTAAGTAGGACATTTGCATGTTTACTTTCTGTTATTAGTAATAGGATTAGTATTTGATACTCATAATCCTCATCTGGATAGTTTTACTCTTATCTTTAATAAAATTCTCTCCCAAAAAATTTGGCTCTCTCTCAAATAGTTTAGTCTACATAATGACATTTATATATTCTAAATGTAAAGTAGAATTAAACATGTCTGTTTTATAGAAACTGTAAATAACCCCAGTTTCTATAACTGACACGTGTGATAGCTGTCATATTAGCTTCTTAACCAGAGTGTACATATCTTCCTCGAGTTCAAGAACACTGACATGAAGTACAAGAACCGCGTCCGAAGTCGAATCTCAAACCTTAAGGATGTGAAGAACCCTAACCTGAGGAGGAATGTATTGTGTGGCAATGTGCCTCCAGACCGCATAGCCAAAATGACAGCAGAGGTAAGTTTTGTGTTTGTAATGGCATGTTGATTGTGTATTACATGTCATGTGTTGTGAACCGTATGATGTGTTGTGCATGCTGACAGGAAATGGCTAGTGATGAACTGAAGGAGATGCGCAAGAATCTGACCAAAGAGGCTATCAGGGATCACCAGATGGCCAAGACTGGAGGTACTCAGACTGATCTATTTACCTGCGGGAGATGCAAAAAGAAGAAGTGCACCTATACACAGGTACGTCTGCCCACATTTAAGTGCTTTTCTTAATTTACTGACCAGAGATGCACTGATCAATAGGCTGGTGACCAAAATTGGCTGATTATATATAATTTTTTTTTTTTGCGGAATCAGCCCTAACAGCTGATCGGTCTTATATAACAGATTGTGTGCCAACACAGCGGCACATGAACAGAGTGCTTTTACTATCTGTAATTCAGAATCAGTTTGTTTGTGTACAGAGCTGTAACATGGCTCAGCCATTTGCCCTGGCTTGTTTATGAGACCGGTGCTGATGCATGTTCAAGATGAAGAAGTGTTAGATTTTGATATTACTGTATACTATTCTCTTCCTAGAGTTATATTACAATACTGCATGGAGTATATGGTGCATAGCAGGAAGGAAGGATACTGCAGAGTAAAAGTAAACAGTTATGGAACATCTCTAGAATTTAATAATACATTGTAACCATAAATGACAGAGAATTTCACAAAGCTAGCGGGGAAGCTACAGCTAAAGCTAGCACAGATCCAGGTGCCAGCCAGCAGCCCCCTGCTATCTTTCTTTAGCGATAAATTTTCCATTAAAATAAAAAAATGGAACAAAAATATATCTGTATGCTGTATTTTCTAATTCTCAGACAGAAGGAAAATCGGAATATTCTGGTCAATTGTTAAAAAATTCATAATCAATCGGTGCAGCTCTAGTAATGATGACTTTATTTGCATTCTTCAAATACTTCTCGTTTATTTGCTTGTTTCATAACCACATGCTTATTCCTATGTAGGTTTTTATACATTCACGATTGAAAAATGCAATAACATTAGCGCTTATGTGACATGGTTTAATTACATATTTCCATTATTTATGTTTGTACTAATAATATTTAAAAAATAAAGGCCATATAATACCTGATTAGGGTCATTACGGCATGGCCATTACATGCAATAGCATCTTTTTTTATTTGTTTTTGACATTTGTTTTGTACAGTAGTATGTGGTTTAGAGTCATTTGTTACATACAAAGCAAACATTTGTATTATTTTCTTTAAAGTTACCTAGAACGATAAAAGATTTCCTGGAAAGTAATAAATGTGGAACCTAAAAGTATTTTGGCTACTTTTACAATAATATTTTGAAGAGACATTTTTCTAAAAGTGGCTTGCCACCTTGCCAGGTACTGCACAGACACAGTTGGCAGTGTCTGAGGGAGGGAAGCTTGGATGAAATTACATTGTCTTTCTGCAGTTGGCTAATGTAGGTGTCAGAATAATAGTGTGAGTATTGTACCTATTACAAGAAAACTGCTTTCAAATTATCTGATGAAAACATATACACAGCATCCAAAGCACAACCATTCCTCCATGAAGTGATTAGATTCACCGTTTAACTGTTCAGATCTATGACAGTGTACAGAACAAGCACACTTTAACAACACACACATTGTGTTACCAAAATATAAACATGCACAATGGAATATAATCATAAATAAAAATACCTTGCTGGCTGCACACAACCAAGAGGGATTGAGTCCACTTGAAGAAACACTAATTTAAGGATCAGACGGTGCAGTGTCACCTTTTAACTTTAAGAAAATGTCAATTTCACATGTCGTCTTTGCAGATTGAGACACTTAAATGTGTAACACAGTGCAACACAGACTGTAAAGTAGTTCCTACTTACGCAAAAAGTTAATTTAATTAAATCAATATTCATGAAGCCAAAGTAAATAAAAAAAAATAAAAGTTTGACAAATAATATTTATGGCAGTTAAAATACATATGATAATCCTTTTTAATTTGACAAGCTGTTAATGGCTACAACATCCAAAGATAAAAGACAAAATTATTTTTAATATTATTTAATATTATAATTTTTGTAATTGTGAAGACTTTGGTTGTTAAAGTCAATGAAAGTTGATCGGATGGTCGATAAACAGTGAATACCTGTGTATGTGCGTAAGTGTGATCATTTACATGGTTTGCTTATGTGGTCTGCAGGTTCAGACTAGAAGTGCTGATGAACCCATGACCACGTTTGTCTTCTGCAATGAATGTGGTAATAGGTGGAAGGTAAGGCTTTTAATTTTTCTTTTACTATTTAGGATTTACCATGTTTCTTCCCTTTTCATCAGAAATAATTTTATTTGTTTTTCCAGTTCTGCTGAGGATGGTGTAAGCATTATCAGCGTGCAGAGAGGTAGCTAAATCCCTGGACCATGTCTTCGTACCATCAGCTGATAGGAACGTATAACACTTTGGCCCTCAGTGTACCATGGTGGCTATAGACTTCATCATTGTTTTTATTATGTTTTGGTCCATTAATGGCCTGTGTTTTAATGTAATGTATAGATAGCTAGGCTCAGCCTGTGGACTACGATCAGTGTTGGTGTTTCATTGTTTCTTCTAACATTTTTTTATATGCTTTGATAGCATTCACATGTAGGGAGGTTTGCTTTGAATTCATGGAAATTAGCAACATTTAGGCTATATGCATTTTCTTAGACAATTCTATCCCATAAATTAAAAAGAATAAGCTTTTATGTTTTCATTTGATGATAATTGCGTTGTTTCGTTTTAGTCAAACATTTTAGACATGTGCTAGACCAGACCCTTTCCTCATTATTCATATTTATATGCATGACTGGCAAATTTATACTGTTTTTTGTTTTCTTTTAAAAAGTAAAAGATTTTACACCACTTACAATTGATGTTCTACTTAATGCCCATATTTAGACGTGCTTCCGCATAATGGTTTATTGCTACTAAAACCATTTATCTTTCAAATCATCACTTTTGCTTGAAACAGCTAATGCTTTTATGTGCCATTTGACTCCAGAAGTTGGTGTGTAATGGCTTGGATGTCAGCAGAAAGGTATAATCAACAGTCGTATCCATTTGGAATTGCGCTGTTGTAGAAGCTTGCAAGACTGCGTGAGTTCACTGTGTTGTTGTCACTGTGCTGTCTAACAGTGGAGCCAAAGCATTTGTTTGTCTCCACTTTTATACAGACTAATTAGCATCTTCTGATGAACTGCAAGTACCTCCATGGTGGCTGATGCCGACACTTGGTTCCACCCATAGCTTCAAACAGCACCAGTACCAGTGGCGTACAGTTAAAACCATGCTTTTCCATTTCTACAATACCCTCTTTTAATAATGATTTTGTCTAGCAGCCTGAAATCAAAACCCATTTAAAATATACACATACTGCCCTGCAAGATTCCAATGGCAAGAAAAAGGCAACAGTTAAGTATTAAAAACTAGAATAATAGTGCTGTATACCATTGCTGAATATGTAGGCCATTCTTTATTGCCATATTGGTCATGCTTTTCAGATTGTCATCTTATGAGATTGATCAGTCTGTGCATGAGAAATCAATTTCACCCACAAAGATTTGGAAGTAATTTCACCTTGGCACTCATCTCCTAATAGCTTCCTTGATCACTGTGTTTCTCTCTCTCTGTTATACAATTTGGAGGGATGGCCAATGAGGTACAGTTTATCCTGGAGTGTTTTTGAATGCACTGTTCCAACCACAGTGAATACTATTTTACCATGCTCTACTAGTAGTGGAATCCTCAGGGAACAGCTGGTTATATTCTGAACTTATCATAACCACTATAGTTGATATCAATTGTGGGCCAATGATACTTCTGTGTGACTTGGAAGGCGACTGGTTGAACATGAAAAGTTGCTCAGCTGAGTTGTTAATAGACAAAAGCTAATCACTTAAGTACATATGTTGACAAAAAAAAAGTCCCTAGATTGCAGGTTTGAAGGTGCTTCTCACGCTGTTTAATAAAATACTATTAGATCCTACATTTCTACACCTCTAGTGTACGAGCTGTTGACTGCTAGACATCATCATCATTGGACTGAGAGAAGTGGGATGGCTGTTTCGATGATATTGTTTGTAATCTAGGATGATCTGACCTAGCTGTTGTGTGTTGGGACAGTGGTTCCATTAGTGCACCCACACACTGTGAATGGCCCAGACAGACCACCAGTGGAGAGGTTTGTTTGGTCCATCGACAATCCTCAGCAACTCCCAGATTTGCTGTTCACCATCTAAACACACCCCTATCTCTGCCTGTACCATTTCCAGGCACTTAGCAGAAGGAAGTTTTCACGGTGCCCACTAGTTACCCTGTCATTGTCAGTCAGCCATGATCAACTTAGTTTGCAGTAGATCTTTGGAGCCATCACAAACAGCAATTAGTCACCCCTAGTACTGATACGAGGGTCACTAACAGTCCAGCAATATGAGGACTTCCTGTGACCACATGTTGATAATGCACCATGCACATTTGTATGAATAAAAAATATGAAATAAATATCATTTTTAAATAAATGTCCAGTGTTTTTTGTGAGAAGTACATGTGTAAGTAATTATAATATTAAAGTGATTAAATGTTTATTGGTGAAAACTACAATTGAAAGGAGGCCCTAGTTACCCTGTTAGGCATCGTCTAGCCCTAATGCAAGATTAGATACGGTTGGGCACTGGAGGCCAACAGGTTCCTTATGGTATCCTGTGGCACATTTATTCACAGACAGCAAATCAGCTGGGATCTTGTATTTGTTGGTTGCTGAAGCTAGTGTTTCAACTTGTCCCATTTAATGCTCCGTTGGAAATAAATCTTGCAATCTGACACCACTCCAAAGAAGATGGCTGGCTGTCAATGGCAGAACACGTAATGGGCTTTGTGACAACAAATTTCCTTCTGCTAAGTGTCTGGATATGGTCTGGGCAGAGACAAGGGTGTGTAGTGAATGTTCCACCTGTACCTGGATGGTGAACAACACCATCTCCACAACAGTATAGACCGCTCTACCAAACACTCATTGAACTCCTCAGTTCATATTACAATTAAGTTATGATGGACTTGTCTGAACATATCCATATTGTTAATAAGGGAGCTCATTAATGTATGGCATGCCTTATACAGTATGGGTTTTCTTGGGTTCTGGAATGGATTCACTTTTGTTACATTACTTCTTTTGGAACACATTTGCTCGGTATTTGTCCTTTTCGGTTCTCAGTAAACCTGGAATGAACAAACGATGAGGTACATATACTGTGTATATATCTTTTTGGGAGGGTAACAGCAAAGAGACGGCTCTTTCAGAAGGGGAAAACATTGAAAGGGTTAAGAACAAAAGAAAGGCTTAGATCACAAAGACTGAAATGAAGAGCAGTGGAAAAGAGTATTAATGGAGCGACAAATCCAAGTTCGAGATTAACAATATGCTATACACTGCCTCAAAAAATTTGGATGTATTTTAAAATAAAATGTCCCCTAATTTTTGTGAGCAGTGTATAAGCTCATTGTACCAAAATTAGGGGATATTTTTTTTATTTTTTTGAGCAGTATATTTTAATATTCACTTTATGCTTTCTCTTGATGATTTTGATGTGACCTAAAATGCCCAAAGTTTGTACTCACATTAAAGCATGATATGGAGTTGCTGCTATGATATGACCACTCTTATATAAAGCTCCACCTATTGGAACGCCATTGCAGAAATTCACTTCCATTTAGCTATTGTGGTATTCAGTAATAGTATTCCCTTTGTCATCTTTCAACCACACATTTACACTCGTGCCATATTGTATTGTGATTCATTCCAGAGATGCTTTACAGTACTTTCACTACTCCAGCTGATGCCTGCAATTACACAATAGTCACAGAGTGGTATGCTGTTGCTCACCTGAGGATACCAAATACATGCTCCTCAACCCATTCTATTTACTTCCAAATCCACCAGATGGAGCTCCGTTACATACAAGCAATAAACGTTTATCAGAGCAGAGATTTGATATGCAGGTGGTATCCTAGGATCATGCCATCTAGCAAAATACAAAGCTTTCGAAAAGTAATATTTTCAATGTTTGTCAGTAATGCTAAATGTTTTGCACCACACTGTCAACAGCTGTAATCTTATGGGCTTCAAAATTGATTCGCATGGCCTTTAGTATTCTTTACTTCTGCAACTAATTCTGAAAGTTTGTAACTTGTGTTTAAAAGAATGTTTTATTTTGCCTTACTGGTCAATTACCTATTAACGCTTGATTCTTTCCTCCACCTTCACACAGCCACGTGTTTACTGTGTTAGCATATGAAAGCCTTACACATTTACTGTTTTCAAATGGATTCTGCTGTTGCCTCCCACTGCCTTGATGTTTTATCAAGCCCCATATTAGCAACTTATCTGAATAACAAACAGCTGCGTGCTGATTGTTCTTAATATGTATATATGCACATATGAATTAAGCAATTCACAACCTCTCAAGAGAACAGCCGCATTTTAAATAGTAACAGTTAGGTGTTAGAAGATGGCAAACTCAATATTTGAATAGCAAAAGACCTGATGGTGTCTACTCTTTTTTGCCTCTGTGCCTATGTGGCTTTAGTGACGATGAATGAGTGAGGACAATGCGCCGTGTGCGCTCTTTTGTGAGGTTCCCAGGTGCAACCTCTCCAGTAGAGGAGTGGAGATCCCACCATTATTCTCCATGATAGTCCCAAAACACTGCACCCAGCAGTTCAGTCACTCTGCTTTCTCTGTACAAGTGAATACTGATAGAACCACAATGTTAATTGTATTAGCAAAGTGCTAAAGAGGAATAACAGAAACTGTAAAATTATTGTGCTTTATTCTCATCTTAAATCATTCAAATGCCCCAGGTCATTTTTCTTATTTGAGTAGAACAGAAATAGCTTACTGTAAACATTGACATATTATTAATTTAAATATGTATTATTTTCCTGTAAACCAGTTGGAAAATAACACTCTTGTGTACTTTACACAACACCAACAAAAATGAAAGAAGAAAATTATAGGTAGCATAACTTCAAATCTCTACTGAGGTTGACCTCTGTGGTGAATCCATCAGCTCAGATTGCACATATTGAGTAAGTTACCATAAGCAGAAGTACCCCTCTTTAATACAGACTGGCAGAAGCACATCCAGACTTGGATCAACTGATCAAAGGCTCAGAGTCTACATCTGCTGCAAGAGTTGGATTCAACTATTGCCATAAAAGAGATTTCACACTATTGTATGCAAAGGCACTTCCCAGAGTGAGGATCTTATCTTGGAGTAACACGAGAGTCAGGCAACAACATAATGCACAGAACTACAGAGAATAAAATTTGTTTTGGCAACTCCAATTCTAGATGTAACACAATTTCAACTGGACTTTAGCATGAACCAGAGAAACTAATGCTTTCCAGCCCTGATCCTACAGTATCCTCGCACAACATATTCTGACATATTTTACAGTCATTTAATACTGGGAAGGACTTTCTTTGAATAAGGAAAAGGGAAATTAATGTAGTGAATGTTTTGGTCAGGACTATGATATGCCTGTCTAAAAGGCATTTATAATGTATGGAATTTATAAAATATGAAACAATTCATATTTGTGTATAAATTAGATCTTCTAGTATACACATTTGTATAAAGATCAAATGTGATCACCCATGTTGAGGTGTGGAAGTCACTGGACAATGACTTGATGCTTTGTCGAGACTTTGTGAGATATCATTTAAAATTAACAAAAAGTGTGTAGGTAAAGTGCAGAAGTGTCTATATTGGGTGAACTTTAGAGCTTGTTTTTTAAAACACAACAGTACACATTCCCAGAGGGCTACAAGGGAAAAGTGATCCATTAAGGTGATCCAATAAGTAAATTGTTGTTCGATTAGACACTGGGTCTTAAATGCTGCTCTATAAATAGGCACTCAGAAGTTACTATTGGGTAGTGTACCTCTTGGTGAGGCTAGTTTGTATTGTTATGAGACAATAACAAGACAGTGCTAAGTCCAGAACATCCTACAGCTTCATGGCAGGACTTTGAGTTGCCATTTTTCAGCAGGATAATGCTCACCCACAAAAAGTAAGGGTTTCCCAAGAATGTTTCTGCAAGATTTCAACACTTCCTGGACCTGCACAGTCACCAAATTTATTGCCAATTAAGTATTAATGGGACCCATGGGGAGGCTAGCTTCAGTAACCTACATGTGTGCAGTATCTACACGCTGCAGGCTTTCAGCTGCAACATATGCCCAACTATATCTTATCTTGTATCCCGACTAGAGGCTGCCCAACAGGATACTAGGACCTCCTTTCGAATGTACAGTTTTCCTAAATAAAACATATAATTTCTTTCTAATATTGTTATCAATTACATAAATTATCGTTTCATTCACACAAATAAAGTCTAATTTGATCCCAACAATACCTTTTTATGCATTTTTTTTTTTCAATGAGTGTACTTCTTCAATGTGAAGTTATTTGCCATAAAGAAACATTATAATTCCTATGTGTGTCATTCCAGGACATGTAAATATCATTGGATTAATGCTTCGATTAGCTACTGGTCTACTAGGGTGTGCATAAAGCACTGTATTTCTGATATATACTTACATCAGATTCTGCACTTAAGCATCAGCAGGGTACATATATGTGCTACCATACAAATAATGTACCATAGTTCATCTATTTAATTTCATTCACTGTCTAATGATTAGCACTCTAGATCAAAACACTAATTGACTATTCATATTAAGTAATTATGCATTTTATATTAATTAGGCCTGACATCTACATATGTATAATCCATATATTCACCTTTAACTGTGAACTGACGTCATATAAAGGCCTACTTTATTTTAAAATGCTCAGCTTTTAGGTTAGGAAACTGTACGGTACCCATCTTGAGTCAGGTTGACATGGACATATCTCCTGTTATTGATTAAAAAAATTTTCTCAATATGTTCTAAGATAAGAACAAACACATTACAAATGCATAAATAGACCTACTGTGTATACTGTAAATAGTCAACGTTGGGTATCACCTCTTATTTCAAACAAAATACAAAAATAAATAAATAAATAGATAAATAAAAACAATAATACAAACAAACTACACAAATAAAAAAACCCTTAAAACACACAAGCACTGACAATCCTTTGGAGCTTCTTGCTGTGTTGATTTGTAGCAGTATTCGTGTTAAGCCCTCAGGAAATTTGAGACATTGTTTTAAAATCCAGTAACCTGGAGTCCTGAGTGTCTGTTTCAGGTACTGATTTCTACTGCTGTAAAATCCCTGGGAGGGCCCACACTGAGGGCCATTTAAACACTCTAAGCAAAGAAAAATGGAAATTAGGACAAAAAGTAAAGGAAGAGAAAAGAAGAACAGACGGATCAAAGAGACCTAGGATTCCGGGGATTTCTCAGAGATGCTCTTGACTAGGTTTTTGTATACGGGGGAGTTCATGAAGCGTGGATAGGAGTCTCTTTGCATTAGCGTATAAATCTGGAGCTGGGCGTCATCAAAAGTGTGAGATGTGGGTTCCGGCATGTTCCTGTTTATAACATCTCGAACACGGGAGTCCAGGCTAACCTGGGGAAGCACAAAATGATTCAGTGAAAGCGTTTACATATACAGATTAATCTGGTCTATAAAGAGCAATAAACCTGATTTAGGGGGTACATTGTCTTAATTGATGTAAAATGATTCAATAGAATCTGTACAAACCGTGAAACTGCCAATTTAAGAACTTCATTTGGAACTGTGAGGTGATGTATTGCAGACATTGACGTTAAGCGATGCATACCTGTATTTGAATTCATAATGTTACAATTATGTTGTTTGTCCAGAAGGACTACTGGTTCAGTTTTCTAAGTTCCTAGCTGGGCTGCTAACAGAATATTGCATTCTGTGATTAGGTAGTGTCCCAAGTCATACACTACAGACTAATCAGCATGTCAGCTCAGTGGTGGAAAAATGCAACCAGTTAAGAGTAGTGCTGCATTGCTTACTATTGACAGGAATTTTTGACAGGAAAAGTTGTTGTGTCAAAACCATGCAAACACACTCACGTTGGGCCAATTTGTCGTAATCAATGGATCTAATGCATGCCTTTGGTCTAAAAGAGGAAACTGGAGTACCTGGAGTAAACCCATGTGGACATAGGAAGAACATGCAAACTTTATGCCAATGGAGTCTGTGGCTGGATTACTGAGACTACAATAGATAGATTTCTTGTGCCCAAACAATCATATAAGTGCTAAAAATCACAAACAAGGATCATTTGTGTGTATGAACAAGTATATAGGGTTAATGCAGGTGTAATATAAAGTTATATATGGAATTGTAAACAGATATCATAAAAAGTGCACTGCATAAGTTTTTATCTGCTGTCCCACTGATTGATCTGAAATTGATTCAATATCGGAATCAAGTATCAGCAAATAAAATTGTTTATAGAAAACACATAATGTTCACCAAAGGTATTTTCAGGATAGTTTTTGGCAGTGGTTTTGTGGTGTTTCATTGGAGATTACTTTAAATAGCCATGACCTACTGCACTGCTCTTACTTTCTTTTTCTATCATTTAATTTGCCAAATTAGCTGTTAGTAAGCAAGGCATCAACAGTCCACCTGCTGTTGTTTAGGATCATCTTTTGTAAGAACATAACATATTCACAATAAAGGAAGGTTGTCTATTTTAAGTAGTGTTGCTTGTTGTGTGCTTCTTTTCTCTACATCACTTATTTTTCATCACCAAAGAAATCAATGTGCTTGAATAACAGCAAATAGAACATGTTTTCTGGGTTGCTTTTTAGTGTTCTTTCAGGATTAGTGATAATTCCAGCTTTGCATGTAAATATGTAATATACATTCTGACATAATAGATTGTTCGTCCATAATTCACAAGCGCACACAAACACACCTCTTTCGGAGAGAGGATGGAGATGTAGTCCTCGTATATGAGGCGCGCCTTCTCCTCTATGACAGTATTGTTGGTCTCCTTCCTGAACTCCTCACAGGCCAGCCAGAAAAGCATGTTCTCCTCACTGAACTCGGTGCGCAGAAATTGGCGGAAGGCGTAACGACCAGCAGGGCAGTGCATCAGCTTGTCAAAGGACTGCCCCCATGAGCACACTTCATCCACAGTGGGCTTGGGACTTCCAGAATTATGTGGGGGAGGGGAGTATTCAAAGCAATTCATTCTTTCATATACTGCGTTGTAATGGTATAATACAATTCTAACAAACCACAGTATATAAAGCAAATCTCTAAGATTTCATTATAATAAAATGTTTTCAAATGCTTCTACGTTATCCACATTGTAGGCAATAAAGGCTGTCTAGAGAAAGTCTAAAGCATAAAGTAACTGACCTCTCCCCACAATCGCCGTGCTCTTCGTCCTTGACGTCATATGAGGTTCTCCGGTTCCTTTCCTCCCTGTCTTCATTCCTAACAGTGAGACTGCAAGGTAGTAAGCACATCATGATCTCCCAGACACCAAACACAGGACACTAGGAAGCAGAAAGGACAAAGCTGCCACAGATATCGATCAAGAGGCTGCTCAGCTTGGAAGGCTGTGCCCCACCATAAAAGAGCACAGCCAATCCTAAAGCAGCATACCACCTCCTAGAGCATAGCCATTGAGACTGAGCTATTAGAAGTCTGCCAGGCATTAGAGAGCTTCCTGTGTGCATTACTTTCAATCACGGTTCTCCTATTCAGTAACTTTTCTGTAAAATACTTTTAAGCCATAATTATGCAAATGATGTTTAGGTTAATAAATGTAGCATGCTATCAAGGAAGATTATAAGAGATGTTAGCCATTACCCATTTTTCCTGGATGGAATCCAAATAAGAATCGTAAGTATTGAAAGGACTAAACTGTGTTTAAAATGAGTTGTTATACATTTCAGTTTGGTATTTTCACTGGCTCATTTAATAAGGAAGCATTTCCATCTGCAGTTCAAGGGGCTTTAATTGCCTAACTAAATCCAAGCAATAAATGGATTTGAAAATTTGACTATACAAGAAGCATTAATTGTCAGATGGCACCATGACACAGTTCACTGGGAGCAGATACAGGGCAACAGGGCATTGCAGGGTTCTGTAAACATACCATTTAACCATCACGTTGCAAACCCCACTTGGATTCACACCCAGGCCGGATCCCATGTTGAACAATAACTAAGTCAATTTGACTTCTGTGGCCTCTAAAGTCATGTATTACTGCTTCTAAGTTTTCTGATCAACTTAAAAATACTTACTATAAATACTAAAATATAAACATGAAGAAATGCTAAGTTACAGTTGTTTCTAAGAAATTCTATCAGTGCCAATAAGTGTGGCACGTGGTTTTGCTAAAAAAATAATTTGTGACAAGATTATTTTTTCTCTGGCTAAATTTATTTCAGTTAGAATTTGGATTTTTACATTTTTTCAGTGTCCTATTAAACTAATTCTTATATACATGTTTCATAAAATAATTATTATTAATCTTGTGTTTTATTATCTCTTTAGTGTATGTTTTTACTTAACCATTGGCAACTGTTTGTGTTCAGGTCAGGTAATTTACCATGAGCCAGGAACATGAGATAATTAAATATAGAGTCTTCATTTCTGCCTGTTATATTTAGCCTTTCACACCACTAGTTCTTTTAAAGCTCGTACTAGTAAATGAGCAGTCCTCCCGGTCTTCTGGGTTCTTCTTCCCAACACTACAATATTTTACTTTGGGCGTTAAGTAAAAGGAAATTAATTAACTGAAGTGTGTCATAAACAAACACATTTTAATTTAATCTTAAATTTGTGTGTTAGTTTAGCATTTCTATTTTATTGCATTTGTATTATGCATTTCTATTTGAATGCATTTAACATTTCTCTAAACAAAATGTTTCATAAGTTGGAATAAGGAAAATATATAATGTAATATTTTAAGGGCAAACAATACAATTGCTGTACTAAAATATAATTTCTGATTGTAATCATGGAAAATATAAATAGCAAATTATGAGTAGTGGGATATATCTCTTTATGGCTGTTCCATTCAATGGAGGAAAATATTGCAAGTGGTAAGATGGTGGATGTTCATAATAAATACCATTATAGTCAGCAAACATTTAATACAATAATATACATGTATTTCTATTTCTCATACAATGCTATTAATACTGAAAGTACAACTTTAATATCATAATACTACTGCTAAAATATTTATTTAGGTTATACTTAAGTATTCTTAATTAAGTCCCATATTAACATGATTACACGTAACCCAATTTAAGTTGCATACACATTTAAATACACATACACATACACATAATTAAAGTATACTAGGAGCAAATGAAATGTATCACACTTTGTGTTACTCTAAGTCTAGTATGGGGACTTTCTTTAAATTAATCAACTAACCCTTGCGCACATGTCTTTCAACTGTGGAAAGAAACCAGAGTACTCAGAGTAAATCCACCCAGACAGACAGGCAGAGGACAGGCAGACTCTATACAGGAAGGACCCAGGCCTCTCCACCCTAGGATTGAACCCCGGAACTTCTTGCTGTGAGGCGGCGGTGCTACCCACCGAGCCACCATAATATATCTGTCTACTTGGACGTAAGCCAGAATTACAGCTCCTGGAAGAAATGTACATTGATACAGGAAGAACAAATTCAATACCAACAATAACAGAAGACCATGATCCACCATGGACACTGTGCTGTGGAATCAAAACTAACTACTTCTGCTACACTTATTACACTTACACAATTGCCCCTTGTGATTAACTGGTCTAAAGTGATCAGAGATGACATTTTACTACTTAAAGAATCAAGCAAGATATTGTCCGAATGAGCTAAGAAATACCAGGAGCTACACTCTCACTGTTCATTTTATTATGACCATGGTCCATTGTATTAGTTCCATTTACCATATAGAAGAAGCACAATCTATTTCTCTACATCATTCACTACATCCATTGCTCTGTTCTCTAATGGCAGGACCAGCACAGATCAGGCACAATTAGGGTGGTGAATTGGATAATGGCTGGATATTTTTGGCTAGTGGATTATTTTCATTCCAGCAGCACTGCTGTTTCTGATAACTCATAACAGCATAACACATACTAATACACCACCAACACAGTTTCACTGCTGCAGTGCTGAGAATAATCTAACACCTAAACAGTACCTGATCTGTGCTGGTCTCTTGAGGACAATGACTGTCAGAGAACAGGGTAAAGGGAAAATGCAATATATAAAGAGAAATATATGGACAACAGTCTGTACAAACTGCGAAAGGCATCTATATGGTAAGTGAAATGTTTTGTAGTGTCTTGGTGCCAGGTACAGTAATTGGTAGCGTGTTTTGCGTGAAGTATTTGGTGAAATCCCCCCCATAAGGGGAATAAGACAGAGAGGTCTGAGATAAATTAATGGTTGTATTTTAGGGTCAGCTTTCTGTGTCACTGGCCCTCCTTTTTTATGCGTTTTCAGGTCTAGTGATATCAGCTTGTTTCACTGTCCAATGTGAGCCTGCGTTTCGTTTCTTCACTACATTTATTGTTATTGTTTTTGATAGTTACTATTACTGATCAAGCTCTCCTTTTGCTGCTCGTTCACCACATACAAAATGCTGCTTGTTTTGACAGCGTCTTCTCTTTGTTTCGATGAGCCCAGCTCACTGCTATGTGAACTTTAATCATTGTATCTGTTTTATGAATCGGCTCTCCTGAACCAGAGTCAATGCTTTCACTTCTCTCACACACCACATTGCTCCTTTGGCTTTGTTAGTGTTGTTTAGGTTTGCCAATTTACCGTGCAAATTTTCAGCGCTTACATTCTTTTTTCCTTATTTGAATCCGTCTTGACACAGCTCCCGTGTCTGCCATTTAAAGGGCATCTAGTCAATGAAGAACGCCTTGGGCTTACACTGTAGCGATCAGGGTTCAATCCCCACTGCTGATCATTCTCGTTTTTCCCCCCACGTCTCCTGTGAAGCATATAAGCTTTAGAGCACACCCCTTCCTCTCCACATAGCCCTGCTTCCTGCACTTGAGTCTGACTCCCTGTTTCACATATGTAAACCCTAACAGATGTATTTAAAAGAGTGATCGGGAATATTATCTAGCTTAACTGCTTGATAATTATTCTCCACTACAATACAGTACACTATGTTAAGTGTTAACAGCTAGTGAAGTCTGTAATTTAGCTGCCAAAACACACACACACACACACACACACACACACACACACACACACACACACACACACACACACACACACACACAC
>JAVSBV010113515.1:0-20948 GCA_033117975.1 Parotocinclus spilosoma
TGGGGTATTTTGTGTAGAATTTTGAGGAAAGAGATTAATTTAATACAATCTGGAATAAGGCTGTAACGTAACAAAATGTGGAAAAAGTGAAGCGCTGTGAATACTTTCCGGATGCACTGTACAGCTCTCAGTGACACTTTATAATCTGAGTGACAACAATTGCAAAGCATCTTTCAGCACCTTGTTGATTTAACTTTATTACACTATGATATTTAGCAATGCTTTTAAAAGTGCATCAACAACACTAAAATGGCAAAATAGTTCTTGTCTGACAGAGAACACAGATCTTTCACTGAAGACCCAGAGGAACGTGTGCCTGAATTCTTTTCCTTCAGTACTCCTGCAATATATTGTGCAGTACAAACTGCATTTATTTATGGCTCACTTGCTCCCCCTGCTGAAAGATGGAGACTTTCAGAATTGCAAAAGCTTTCGATAAATTGTATTTATATAATGAAGTCGAATATACAGGTCTGTATATGACTGTTAATTTAATTTAACTTATGTATCCACTTAAGGGTGGTGGTATGTATATGGCAACAGAGGGCACACACACAGGATACTTTAGAGACACAAACACATACCTGTGAAATGGGGGAGGAGAGCTAAGCACTTTGTCAGGAGAACATGCAAATTCCCATAGCAGTCAGGTCTCTGGAGCTGTACGAGAATGCTAACTGTGCCACTGTACCAGCATTAATGTTACATAAGAATTAATCGGTACTGTGATTTATTATACTTTCTCATTCCCGTTCCACACATGATAAGCCTAATTTAGAGTTGCAACACTGTCTCACCAGCAGCAAGAGGAAACTCACACAGAGAAAACATGGCACCAAGCCAGCAGCCGGGGACAGGACTCAGATCTGGGTTACTGCAGCTGTCAGCTTTGTTATAGCCCTTTAAAAAGCACACCCTTTTTATTACCATTATTTTCAACACAGTCTCAGTCATCATTTACACTAAGATATTTTGTTTAAAGGATAACGTGTTGTATTGACAACTGCTATTTGTGTCATGTTATATTTTTTAAGCTGGTTTGGTGGGTGGCACAGTCCTCTCACAATGAAAAAAATATTCATTTGATTCCTGGTGAAGTGGTCTGGGTCCTTTCTGTGTGGAGTCTGCATGTCCTCATATATGTGTGTCCACATATGTTTACTCTGGTTACCATGTTTAGGTTTGTGCTTGCTTTGCACTTTGTGCCACCAGCTAGGCACTGGCTTTTGTGGACACCATGATCATCTTTGGATTTCATGTACAATCGAATCTGGTTAATCAGACCACATCAGGACATCGTTTTGGTTCTAATAACTGGCTGGTCCGATTAAACGAACATCCCCTATGTTACAAGACGGCACGTGCTATGTAACATATTAAATGCTTATTAAACCTTTATTGTGCGATTTACACGTATAGTGAACAAACAAATAAGAACTACTGTTGCTTACGAACTTTGTTCATTGAAAAATACATTTGCAACCAAGTTTTCAAAACGATCTACAACACAATTTGTAGGTACTCAGCATGCAAAGCATAATACTGTAAAATAAAGTTCTTACTAAATTCCAGTCAACATTTGAGGAACTTATCCAGTGTGATCTGACGCATTCTCTTGACGGACTGCACTTGAACAGAACTGTTAGGGACTGCGTTGCGAGCCCTAGGGGTCGTTCCCCTTGAATCGCTCGGTGTTCGATCCTTAGGAGGGGGGTACTGTTAGGGAGCGCGTTGCGAATCCCGCTTTGCGTTGTTCGGCGCAACATGTTATTTTACCCCCATCCCTTAGCGTTGTGTTTCCGTTTTTCCCGTTTGTGTGTCATGGCGTTTGTTTTGATTTATCGCGGCGTCCTATTGGTTTGTTTTGTTAATTTACGCACCTGTTTTGTATTTTGAATTAATTAGGTTTGTTATATGAGCCGAGCGGACGCGTCCGTGTTCGCCGGCTCATTGCGTTATTCCCCGTGTTTTGTGCGCACTGTTATGTTATGTTTCGTTTTTTACAAAGCACTTCTTCGCTCGTGTTTCCCGGCAGCTGGTGGCGCCGAGGACACGAGGCTGGATGGGGCTGATCCCTGGACCCGCGGCGTTGAAGCTCTCGCATCTTGGGTCCTCGGCCGGGTTTTGGCCGTAACGGGCAGCTCCCCGGATTTGATCC
Organism: Parotocinclus spilosoma; assembly: GCA_033117975.1. Lineage (NCBI taxonomy): Eukaryota > Metazoa > Chordata > Actinopteri > Siluriformes > Loricariidae > Parotocinclus > Parotocinclus spilosoma. The sequence continues at coordinate 2,159 of JAVSBV010113515.1, forward strand.
GTGGCTCCAAAGCCACCCTTTACTTTTTCCCTAGTTTTGTCCTTTTGCGTTTCTTTGGTTCTAGGCCGTTTTAGTTCTCTTTTTATTTGTGTTTTTTGCGCGTAATAATAATATTAAGCATCATTTGTATGGTCTGTCATACAAGTCCAGACTGTGGCGTTATAGCAGTACTGGGACTTTCTGGTCCATAGACCAGTACTAAAGTCTCTGAACCATCACCTTGCCCGTGCCGTGGTCAGGTTCCGAACGACGAACACAAGATGTGGGGGGTTCTGTGATGCCCATTAGGGGTGGATTTTTTTGGCACCTTAAGTCTGCTTTTTGGCTCCCTGGCACCCTTAAGGCACTGATATCTGATACGGTATGAGCACATCAACACGAGTCCTTACTTTGGGTTGCATTCATTAATCACAGAGTTGTGTACATAGTTATAAGCAGCTGTAACACTTAGGTTTCTATGTCGGGTAATGTTTTTAAACTCACGCATCAATCCACAATCCTGTATTCCTCCTTCACATGAGAGTGAAGAGTGATGCCATTGGCTAGACGGGGATTTAGTAACGCACTTATGGCCCGAAATATAGCAGACTTTGCGTCTCTGCGTGTCTCTCTGCCCACTCTTGCCCAGCCCCCCCATTCTTTTCTTGGCTATGACTCAGTATTTTGGAGTTTACTCTCTCTTCCCTCTCACGCCTCTACTATAACAAGACGGTGACATCGTAGTCTAAGGCGTTTTGTTGACTTTTCTAGTCTGGGTGCGGCCCAGCGGACTACTCCGTCCAGCCTCCATACGGCTCGATGAGGGTGTAATTATGTGCAAAGCCCGGGAAACAGCACGGCTTGTTGTTCTAACACCTTTTATCATTTTCTAAATCAGACTACAATAACGGTTCTGTTGCCTGACCTTGTTGCTGGGCTACAGTGCACCATTGGCTCCTCCTCCTCCACCCAGTGTATAGAAAACGAAAAGAAAAAAAAAAAAGATGCAGGAATAGGGTTAAAAAAACTTAGTGGGATAAAAAGGTGCATCGCCGTTTGCAGTTCATAATCGCAAAAAATAACCTGAACTATCAGCATGTTTGGGGAACATAACGCTCTTTTTCGTATCATAACTGGCTTTGGTTCTCATGGACAAAAATGTTTCATGGCACATACCGTATATAAAAAGCATGGGTTGTGGGACATTTACAGTAACGGAGCCTAAAGCAGATACAGAGTGTGTGAATCAATATCTTAGGATATCCACTGGCATGAATATTTTCAGTAATCATGTTAGAAACATCGACTGCGGCAATATATTGATTGCTTTTCCATTCTGATTTAATGTGTACTGACATCTCTCTCTCTCTCTCTCTCTCACACACACACACACACACGTTACTGTTGTCCTCTACATGGTCTATTTACTCAACACCAGGCTCATGGTCATGATTACATGTTTTGGCTCTGGTACAGTTAATTCCTAACTGTAAGTTAACTGTATTTATTGATTTTTATGTTATAGCATTTATATTTGTCCATAAGAATTATTAATGTTTAGCTATTCCTACAGATTGTAGAAACCAAAATTAATATAATACTAATTACTTCTCCATGCTGCACACAGCAAATACTGGGGAGTGCAGCTTTTATCCTGGCCTTTATGTTGAGTTTTTGGACTACTATTGTTACAGTTTGAACTAGTGGTACAGATAGCATGTAATAATACTAAAACACGTCATACATTATAGCAGGAATTCAAAGAGTACGAGCTTGCACGGAAAAGTCCTACTTTAATCGAATGGAATGAATCACGTATGCATAGAAGTGGCTCATGGTCAGAAACAAAGAAAGGACCACACTCACATAAAGTTTTTGCTGGTAAAGCTCAGTGAGCTGTGACAAGACGGAAGTTGATTGGTCCTGGTATTGAGTCACGGCACTGGACAGAGCCTCAGCTGCAGCTGCCCGTATCGACTCCTCATGATGTGTCACATCTCTGATCAGGAGCAGACACAGTTCAGGAACCAACTCCAGGCACAAAGTTTGCCACAGCCTAAAAGAGATGAACACAGATTAAAACATTACCAAATTACCATAAGTAGAAGCTTGGCTGTGTTTAAAATTATTGTATTTTTTGTCTCTATGGGAACATCACTGACATGTGTGCACGGCAGTACCTGTCTGAGGGACTGAAACTTTGTGCTTTAAGTGGTCTTTACAGCAGTTTCATGAATATCGTATAAGCATTTTGCCATCTGACCTTCTCAATATAGGTCTTTTGCATACTGGCAATAAAAACGTAGTGAAACTGAGGTACTGCTGACCCAGGAGAACTTAAATATCAGGGAGGAGTCTCACTTATACGTTTCTCTGTCTGCCCTGCTCTGTCTGTCTCTGGGGTTGAATTAGTACCCTGAATATTGTCAGGGGATCCGTTTTTGCAGATCTGGTTAAAGCAGTTCGGATTTTGGTAAATGATCGGACATTAAGTATAGTTACAATACTTTAGGTTTGGTGTTTAGAAAGCATGATGTTGATGCTTATTTTCATTATTTTAAATTTTTCCATATGTGGAAACTGTTATTACAGTGTAGATTTACTGCCAATGCTCATGCTCTCACACCTTTAATTTTTACTTGGTGAACACTACAGTGTTCTGTGCCAATGAACTATCAGAAAGCTGGCTAAAACTCCTTGACAAACTTATGTAAAATTCCCTAAAGATAAATTTAGCAGAATATTACGTGTTAACTCATAAAAATGTACCTCCATCTCAGCTGGATTTGTAATCGCATTTATCTGGGGAAGCTGTCCCTAATGCTTCTGATTGCCATTCTCCCATTCTGCCCTGAACTTACCACCCCCATCACGAGCAAGGTCCTTTATATAACACAATCCACTATTAAGGCATGATCTTTGGACTGTGAGCGGAAAGCCCACACAGTCACATGGAGGACATGCAGCTTCCACAGAGTAAGGACACAGGAGCTTCTTGCTGTTAAGTGATCTAGCCACAGTGCCGTTGGAAAGTTGTCCACTCTACCCGAAGTTGTAACAGATTCTATTGCTAGCAATGATGATTTTCTAGAGTAGTAGTACCTCGCTGTGTTCCCTTCTTGTAAGAATACACAACAGAAATTTATGGAAGTGTTGAATCTGTCTGATTCCTTTTAGTGTGCAGACAGCCCAGAGCATAAAAACCAAGTTGTGATGTGGCTCACTCCATTGCTTGCAATGATGATTCTTTGAAGTAGTATTACTCTGCATTGTGCTCCCTGTTTGTGGTGATGCATGCTCATAAGACATTTAAAATTGTGTTATATGTCTGGTTCTCAGGATATGAAAAAGAAGCTGTCAAGGATGAACCAGCTCATCTGAAGTCAGAATGCAACCAGAGCACTGACGCTAACTCTACTTAACTCTACTGAAAAACACTTTATTGAAGATGGAATATTGATTAGGAATTGGTTACTGCATACTACTGAGGATTTGAAGGTGGCATTGTAACTGTGGTATTGCATTAATACCGCAACCACATACGGAGGTTCATCAACGAATGTTCTAGTCATAACGTTTTTGTTTTTTTAAATACTTTCTATGGTCGGTCATGCTTGCATCACTCAAGGCTCCTACATGCTGAAAAAAGCACCTAGGCTGAAGTAGTAGCAGAAAATAGTCCCTACACTTGCTCCAAGAACTACAATCATTTCGATTTGCTGCTATTGGCAGAAAGGGAGCACATAAAAAAAAAAAAATGAAAATAATCGCCCATTGCTCTTGTGACCTTTCAGATTCTCAAACGACTTGTTCTTGGAGTCAGCACTGTTGGTCAGCCACTCCTGAGATTACAATTTTCTCAGTTAGGAAACAATCTGAGTGACTGCAGACTGGAAGCACAAACTCTTTAGAGATGCTTTTGTACCATTTTTGTAACATTTCTCAGTCTTCTTCTGAGGTCCTCATAAATCTCTTTTGCACCGCTCACACATGACTGATCACAATGACTGAAAGTCCATATAGTGTGAGACAGCTCTAGTCACCTGTCAGATAGGGCTCTGCCTTCTTCTTCCACATCAAACTTCGCCACCCACAGTCTCCTAAGTACATTGAGCCCATTGGGATCAGCACTGTCGGTGGGCAATGCTAGCTCCATCTCCAGCAGTCCCTGCACATACCGAACACTCAGTAACAAAGTAAGGATTTCTCTTAAAAAAAAAAAAAAATGCATAGGAAAGTGACACATTGATGATTAGCAAGACAGAATTCATTATAGACTGAAGACAATGAGTAAATTAGTAAGGTTTTCTTATTTTTTCCCCTGCATTCTTGCCTTTCATCAGAAAACTATATACTTGTGCTTGTTGAATGAATTAACATAACTTAAATGTTACACACTTTGATCATTATTAGTCTATAATTAACCTAATCTAATTTTCTAACACATTAAAAAACAAGGCAATAATTCTGATTCTGAATGTAAATGTTACAAATGCACTTAAATTTAAAGCAGTCAACTGAGAAAACTGGGCAAAGACTGTTATGATTCTTGAGTTCAAAGGTTATGAAAACAGCAAAATGACTAGATTAAAAAAAATAAAAAGATGGAGTGAAACTGGAAACAACAAAAACAGGTAGGGAGAGAAAATTAAAATCAGTTAACAAACAAACCCTGAGGGCTGCATCTCTGACTGAAAAGCAGGGTGAGAGCAGAGCTTCTAGTAGTACATCAATTTCAGCTTGTTCGGCCAATGCACAGCCCTCCTGTCCTCCAGCACTTGCACACAGGGCTGTGAGACAGCCTGCCGCCAGCACCTAAAGCACATAACCAGAGATACTGAAGCTTTTACATTTAAAATGATTTATCAGGTGCAATTATCCAGAGTGACTCTCAACTGACACAATATCACTGTACAATCCAACCAACTGAGTGTATGGGCCTTGCTTTGGTCCAACAGAGGCACCTGGCAGGGCTGGACCATTGACCCTTAACATTCTTAAAGCAGTCTACCACCTTAATTTTACAACCACCTATGGCACACTATACTATCCAATGCAGCATCAGAAAAGATCTATCATTAGGAGTGATGTATGATGATATATGTACCTGCAGTCGTGGTGCTGAAGTACCAATTACTTTGGTCAATAGCAGCAGCATGTTTACACGAGGCAGAAGCTCTGGACCATCCTGACAAAGCATGGAAACATCATAATTTGATACAGCTGTAGTTATTATTCAACATCTCAATAGGAGCAAGGTCACCGATACCAGTAGGGCACATTAACACTCCAGAAATTAGAGCGACAAATTAACCCAAGTCTTGGGATTGTGGGGGGTACCCAGAGTATGAGGCAAACTTATGTACACACAGAGGAAATGTATACTCCACACAGGTAGAGTCCAAGATCAGGATGGAACTGGGGTTTTCTGGAACCAACTGCTTGAATACTAGATTTATTCTTCTTCTTATTTTTATTATTATTATATATTTTTTATTCAATAGGGTGTTAACTATTCACAGTATGCATAACAGGACAAAATGATTTAATAAAATAAAAATACATAACTACCCTAACAGTGCAGCTTGCGTTCCTCGCATACATGTCCCTCATAGTGTACATGTATAATCTCTATAAATCTATGATGAGAAATATGAATGCCCACTGCACTATTAACGCAACCGCCAAGATGCAGAACATGCAATTTCACCGAATGCGTCTTTGGACGTTAACAAATTAAAGTTAAGCCAAAGAAATACAAAAGCTTTTCCCCTTAAGGCACTTATAATAACATGACATTTGCCTGTGGCTTTCACTTATGTTTATTATTTAAAAAGCAATCTTACTCCTTCATGAAAACTTATAGCAAAACAACATCAAGAAACAACATCTCCATGCTTGGGTCAGGGCATGTACCTCGTCAATGAATGTGTCAGTGGTGTTGGTGCTGGAGCGTAGCAAGGCATGTACGTGTATGATTTGCAGGATGCGGGTCAACGTGAGCTCAATGTCCTCAGATGAGCCGCTGCACTGATTAAAGACAGCTTGTAATAATGGAAAACAGAAAGAGAACGCCGGTGCAGACAGAGGACGCACATCTGCAAGAAAGCACAACGGTCATACTAGGATACGTGACATACATGACGGAATTTTAAGAAAACAGTGCCTAATATAATATTTTCCATATTTGTACTGTAGTGGAACACAATTGAAATGCAAGTCATTTATATATTAAAAAAGGTCAGGCTCTCTTATTTGGTTTGAAGTGTTTAGGTGCTCTCACCAGATTTGCTCTCTCTCTGTAGTACTGTGTGTGTATGCAAAAGCTGGACTGTGCGCTGTGTGGCCATGGTCAGGTCCTCTTGAGCCCATGCTGATTCCAGCTCACATTCAGGCTTTAACAGACGCAGTGTCACATGACCTACCAGAATAGCTGCAAAAAAGTTTTGAAAGTATGAAAATCTCCACACAGTCCTGTCTCTGAGCTCTACAGGTAGTTCTTTTCTTCTCATGGCTTGGTTTTGCTCTGTTTTACATTGGCAGCAGTGATACCTTAGTGTGTTCCTATCCAAATTATATCAGATCATCTGAGTTTTTCAAAGGTGAACTGAAATGGGAGGTCCAGAGCTAAACTAAAATTAAAGTGTCATAGCAAAGGGTCTGAACATGTACGTACCTGTGAAATTTTTTATTCCTTATTGAAACAGTTTCTTCACATTAACTCAAAAATCGTGCATAGTGAGCTTCATGGAATGGGTTTCCATGGCTGGGCAACTGCATTCACGCAGAGGAGACGTGTTAAAGCAAAGAATCATATTTGTTTGTCTAGCAATCTGATGGACAAGTCTGGGTTTGAACAGTTGCCAGGAGAACTGATTGCATTGTGCCAAGTGTGTGGTAGAGGAGAGATTATGGTGCAGGGTTGCTTTTCAAGCGTGAGGTTCCAGTGAAAAGAACTGTATAAGCATACCAAGAGACTTTGTACCCAACTCAACTTATGCTCCCAACTCAACATCAACTTGAGAGAACGCCTTTATGATGAATTAGAGTGAAGACGGGCCTTCTCGACCAACATCAATATCTGACCTCACAGTTCTCACAAAAATTCTAATAAACCTCTTAAACCTTGTGGAAAGCCTTGAGAGTTGAAGTTGTTATAGCTGCAAAGGGTAGACAGACATCATATTGACTATTTCCAGGTACTAAAAAGATTGAAATTAGCAAATGAGATTACTTTAAGTATCCCAAACACTGACAATAACTATAAAAAATAACAGATGGTACCCTGTCAAAGACACAGTAAATTCCGAACGTAAACTAGGCTAAAGCAATAGAAAGTAAAGACCCTTTACCCAAAAAGTGAAGTTCTTTCGGCAGGAGGCACAAGCCAATTTTGAGGAAGGTTTGGTGCACTCGTGGAGCAGCTAATGGCGAGTTCAGCAAGGGCAGCAACACATGAAGAACCCTTGGCAGATGGTAAGATATTTGAGGAGGATGACGGGCCATGATGGCCTCCAAAATCCCAATGGCACACTGCAACTCCATATTCAACTGAGGCAGAAGAGTTTAAAAAGAACAGATCCATTAGGAACATTAGCCCATTCGGGCACCACCAATAAAAAGCTTAACTACTGACGTATGCTGTATATTGTACAGTATAGCTGTATATCTGTATGTTTAGAGTATGATTAGGCCAGACTTTTTTATTTGCTTGTTCTTCAGATGTCCCCTACTTAAGAATCTACTAAGGACGGAGGAAGAAAAATAAAAATAAATCTTTATTTTTTTAACACTTTTCAATTTCTCGAAGACTATGTGGAATCAATACAAGGAAGGAGGAAGAAATAAAAATATTTTTTAGTTCAAAATAAAATTTATTTAACCTACAATTAAATTAAAGTGAATCTGGAAAAAAATTAAATGAACAGAAGAAAACTGTTGGCTCTCCAGTGGAGGGTGGAAAAAGATAAAAGATTTTTTCATTTTTTATTTCAACCATTGGTGTTGCGGCAGATCCGAGAAATAAAAAATAATAATAATAATTAAAAAACGGTATTCTTCAAATATGATCGTCGGCGGATCCGCGAAACAAGCAATAAAGAAAGTCTGGCCTTATGTTATTAATATGATTGCTCAGCATTAATCATAGCATGTTCAGCATAACAATAAAGAAATAGCCAAAACAGAGGTAAAAGAAAAAAACTGACAGGCTACCTGGATAACCACCTCAATACATTAGAAACCACTTAAAAATAGCTGTTAACCCCTATAGCTTATTCTTTCCTCAATCAAATTATCTAACAGTTAAAGAATCAAAACATGTGTGTCTAGTTTTGCACGGTTGCTCTCATGGTTCCATTCAAGTTAACCACTCTGTTTACTGTAATAAATCTCAATACGGTTTGTTCCAGCATCTCAGCATCTCCTAAAAAAGTTGCTACATTCTTGTTTCTTGGGATCCTCCACCACAGCATAAATTTTAACCCATTAAATGCCAAAAATTTTTCTGAACATTTTTTACTTTATTTCTGTCCGCCTGCATTCCATCCCATCCCATCAGTAGGTGAGGTAAAGCACCGATCCCCAAATGGGAATCGTGGTTTTAATGGGTTAATATAACAGATAATCCAGTTTTAACTGAATTTACTGAAAGCCATTTTCCCTCGAGCACAAAGCATGTAGAAAAATATACTTTGTTATAAATGAAATAATCTGAAAAAAGTAGCATTTTATGAGAAAAGTTTTCTTTTAATGTATTATATCAATTAGTTTGTAATGTAGGTGTTTTTTCAGGCTTTTATACCACAAGCTGTTCTGTCCTTTCCTGCAATATTGATGGTACATCTGAGTGGCTTCAGATTGAGTGGCTGGTTCACACATTGCATGTATCCAGAAGTTAACTGGTGCATTTCTGCCACTGCCTTAGGCTAATCTTGAACTGAAATGCACTGGCAACATACTTTAGAGCAGTGTTTATGGCAATTGAGTGTTTTTTTCTAAATACATTCTCTTCAGAATGTTTGCATACTAGGTGAAAACACATTTAACACACCAAAAAACTAGCAAAAAATGTGGGGTATAGTTCTAACCGTGTGCATTTTCTGCCGGATGGAGGACTCCACCTCTAACTGGTTCTGCATCATCTCCTTCTGTTTGGTGGTCAGATGCAACTCCTCTTTAATTCCTTTCTTCTTTTTAATTTCCTGAATTGCAGACAGTGCCAAAGTCAGACAACTTAAAAATGAGACTAGAAAACTAAACAAATTAACTTAAATGGCATATCACCTCCTGTAGCTCAAGCTCAATTATCTGCTCTTTGAAGGAGTAGGCCTTGTTCTCCCTCTTCATATTGACCTTTTTAGCACTTTCCTGCTGGGCACTGGATCATAGGAAATAAAGAATTAATTTACACAGTATTCTAAATCACAGTTTATGAACAAAACTCAGCTTTTAAAGTGCCTCTGAATTTAAAACATGACTGATTACATTTGTCATTTAGCAGAAGCCCTTATCCAGAGCAACTTACAATTAATACAGTCTTACAATCCAAGCAATTGTGGGTTAAGGGCCTTGCTTAGAAAACCCAACTGTGCCAGAGGTGGGATTTAAACCCTGAATTTAACCTTTTAAAGTCCCAGATAAAAGGTTAAATATATCCAATCTTCTTTTTGACCACTAGTGGCATTACTGAATCCCTTTGGGAAAGGTTCATTGTGCCAAAAAAAAAACTGCCAGAATTGGGAATCACATACTCCTATGGATTAACCAGTAATATATGGGTTGTGTATAGCCCTACTATAATTCAAGCTTTATCACTTTGCATGAGAATACTATATCTAAATACTATAAATGTACTTTTGTAAGGTTTGGCGATCATGAATATTAACCCATGTTGATGTAAATTATCCTATGGACTATTAACCAGTACTATATGGGTTGTGATTTTAACACACTTGCATTAACAAGCAGGGGGGAGTGCATATTTAAACAATATTCCTTTTATCTCCTCCCAAATATCTGATGATGGCACAATAGTACAGCACTTCATAAAACAGTGCAAACATGGACTTCCAATAAAAAGCACTAATACACTGATTTAAAGAGCATCACATCAAGCACTGATATAAAAGGTTTAAGCTTCACAATGTTCAAATGGTTAAATGCATTTTTATTACATATAATCGGACACAAACATGAAAGGCAAAACATACTGAACAAAACTGTTTTGCGTGTTGCTATAATGTCATTAATAGCCGAAGGCTCAATGGAAGGGAACACTGATGTAAACATAGTTCCTTATGGCCTGGGTTCATATCCTGGGTGAAGCTGGATATAACATGGACTGGTGACCAGATCAACCCTCTGCCAATGCCCTCTAAACTGTGCCCAGTAAAGGCAACGGGGAAAACAAAATGCTTTGCTGTTTACAATAGTTGGATTTGACTGCTATTAAATAAATACAATCTGAATCATTAAATATTATTTTTGTAATTTATTAAAAAAATAAATTGCAACATAATACATGCTATATAATCTGTAAAAACATGACCGCATCAGTGGCTTAACAAATTACACTTAGTCCTACTATAATTCAAGCATAATCGCTTTGCATGAGAACTACAAATGCTATAAATGTACTTTTGTAAGGTTTGGCAATCATGATCATGAATATTAAAGCATGCAGATGTAATTTTTTTAAGTTATTGTAAAAGGTGCTGATTTCTTTTACCTCATGATGATACTCTTATCATAGAGCTCTCCCTCTGGTGTGTTCATGATGGCATATTCCTGACGTGTAACCTGATTTAGAGATGGATTGGAAAGCCACTGGATCACATGATCCATTACACTCGAGAGCAACTTCTCAGGACAGAGAACTGATAGTTCCCCAATGGCGTTTTTCACAGCCTAGAGAAAAACAACTACATTCATCAGACTCTTAGTTTACTCCATAGACAGTTAGCTATGTAAACATACAAAAATGTAAACACACTCTACTGTCTGTACAGGTATATGTCACATAAAGTCCACAATATGTTTTGTGAAATTGCATGTTAGGCATTCTGGCTGTTGTTCAAATACCATATTACAACCTGTACTTAGCAATGCTATATGGCATACTGTAATGAACTGTACATTGACCAGCGCTTAACATATATTTGTTTATTTAATATTAAATTTGGCAATTATAAATATATTTCTTTCTTAAATTGAATGTTTATAAAAATGTTAACTCACTCTAAAGCTGCACATTAACATTCAGCTCCTCCTTATCCTGTAAAAACAAATTCTGGAACATAACCTAATCCACAACTGTCCAGCAATTCACGCACACTTCTTGCACTGTAGAGGGCTGATCCGGCATACACATATTCATGAGTGGTAACACTTGCTCAACATCTTTGTGAGTACAAGGAACACAACGCAAATCAAGCGATGTCTCACACTGACGTGTGTTTAAAAACTTCCTGCTGTACTACAACACCTACTGTACCTGGCAACGTATTTTTTTATCCAGTAGGTTAATATTAATAAGGATCATCATTTTATCTAACAACAGACGTTATGCAGCATATACCTGTATTGTGCTATGAAACGTCAGCCTTTAAGTGACTAGTAATAACTAAACAGTTTGAGCACTGTTAAGCATTTTAGTGTGTGGGAGATAAAAGGAAAATAAAATGTGCACCTGGTTGTCAGCATTTCTTTCCAGCAGCAAAGGAAGAATTGTCTCCAGGTGCTGGTCAATAAATGCTGCAGCGTCAAGCTTCATTAATGACAGCAGCAATGGCCACACTCGTGACTTGGCAGCTACTATAGCGCAAATGAAAAAAAAGGCTATTCAAATATCAAGGTAAGTTAAATAAAACAAGAAAAGCAGAACTCAAACCCCAACATAAATTGAAACAGGCTCTGTCTGAACTTAGAACTGCTGTCCCTGGTCAATGTTTCCTGCTATTACCTACAACTCCTCCATGCTGAAGAAGCGATCTAAAAATAACAAACAGTTTCTGATGACTAGCTGACCAAAGCTAATTTGACAAGAACCAGGACAGGTATAATATGATGTTGATCCCTGAAAGTAGAGATAATTAAAATATGCTAAAATATTCTTAGGGATCAGTAGGAATCAGGGTTTTGGGTTCTGGTATACAGTTGCTGGTTTTCTGAATCATTTTCTGCACACAGTAAATTTAAATAGCAAGTTTGATTGTATGTTTATAAGTAAACAATGCAAATAGTAGAAAAACAGCAGAATGTGTTTAACAAACCAATGGATGGGTGGTGAGCAATGATGATGATGCTGAGAGCCAGTTTCTCTGCTTCAGTAGGGTCATTCCACTGGCCTGCTGCCAAGCATATCACAGACAGAGCTTCTAAACAAAATCTTGGATGAATGTATGAACGGCCCAGCTCAGTCAATTCTCCTGTCTCAGTCTGAAGTGTCTCTGAGGGCAAAACCTGAGCCAAGCAGACAGAGATTATTCCACAGAACACACAATGACAGATGACTGTCATTAAAAAAAGCTGATGAAACCACGATTACCTTATGTTTGTTGATGACTATACGCAATTCTTCCAGAAGGCCATGGGCTATGCTTGTGTTACCCAAAGAGGTGAGAAGCTTCTTCACACTCTGTTGAGCACGTTTACGTACCTGATACACTCGACACAAAAGTACAGCTAGCATGGCCCGGTAGTATATTCTAAAGACATAGTGAGGCATAAGGCACATATTAGGGCTACGCAAAAAAACTATTACAATAACAGTATATATAATAATACAATAACAGCTGCCATTTTAACAACAGACAAAAAACTTTAATGATCCAGAAGGTTACTATGAAGCTAGTGTCCATACATTTATGTTGGTTTGTTTTCTACAATTTAGATTTTAGTCCCAGTGATTTTTAGACATGCTGACTCCAGAGAAATAACCCCAACACAGGTAGAAACTCCTTTTATACAAGTCTAACTGACAACCTTAGTACATTCTCATCTTGTACTTGGTTACTGTGGCGAGTAGCTACAGTCATTTATCAAAAATGAACTGAGGAAACTCACTGAGCCTTGGTGCTGTTAAGTCTCTGAGGATGGTCCAGGAACAGTCTCTCACAAAGCTGTAGTATAGAGCACAGCGCTAGTGAATAAAAGACAGGAAAAATTGTTAGATTACTACTACTGCTACTAAGCATTAGTACTTAGTACAGTCAAAGAATTCAGCTTGAGAATATAATAGATGCTTACTTTCCTCATTGGCATGCCAGAGAAATTTCTCAGTGGTAAACAATAGCTTCTTCTCATCCAGTATCAAGTTCCAAAAAGAAGCCAGTTTTGCTTCTACACAAACAGACACATTTAAATTACCTTAAAATTGAGGAAACAAATAGCACAACATAAAGCATATGCTTTAGAAAATTACATATAATTACACAGGTTTATTATGGTAACCACGGTAGCACAGTGCTTTATCAATGCCGTCACCGCCGTACTTTGGGAAATACAATAATTTTGAACTTGTTTAAGCAAACAGAAAAACCTAAAATAATTCCACCTATGTGAAAACCAGTTTATTTATTAGTGTTCAACATTCATTTACCCCTTTTGTGGTAGCCCACTACAACACTAGCTTTTTAATTTTGTGAACTTTTTTTCTATCACTATTTAAGAAGGCTTATGTTTATTGCATACAAGCAATGACCTCAGATATTAACAAAATTATACAAAAAATATTACATTCTCCCCAAAAATATTTGCTCATTAATCAAGCAAGAGATAAAAAAATGTACTCGAGATCTCAGCCACCATAAAACATCTCTATCATACTAGCAAACTATCATACATGGGTTGTCAGAAACCTCATAGCTGGTCTTCATCAGGCCAGCTGCAGCTATTCTGAAAATAAACCCTAAAGGCACAGCAAATCCACATTTCACTGTACACTATTACGGTGAAATGCCAACACTTTAAAACAACATATGATGTTTCCAGAAATAAACCATTTTAATGCCCAAACACATGAAATGAGCACCTGCTTAAATTCAAAGACATGACAAAAGCCTTTTATAAAAGTCTTTAAATGTGTATATAGATTTTAAAAAGTGTGAAATTATTTTGAGAAGAACAATAACCAAAATATTTTCTACTGCAGGCTTTGTGCCTAGAAGATATCTTAAAAAGTAATTTCTGCTTAAAAAAAAACATGAAGGACTGAATGAAATTTCTGGCAGGAAAGTTTGATTCAGAGTGGTTCAGCAGAGTTGTAAGGACGGAGTTTGTTTGTGTGTTTATTTATTTGGCTTCTTTATCAGTGGCCATTTCAGTGACACACACATATAAATTACACATTGATATATACAGTGGGTATGGAAAGTATTCAGACCCCTTTAAATGTTTCACTCTGTTTCATTGCAGCCATTTGCTAAAATAAAAGGTTCATTTTATTTCTCATTAATCTACACTCAGCATCCCATCTTGACAGAAAAAACAGACGTAGAAATTTTTGCCATGTGAAATATCCCATGGTAATAAGTATTCAGACCCTTTGCTCAGTATTTAGTAAAAGCACCGTTTTGAGCTAGTACAGCCATGAGTCTTCTTGGGAATGATGCAACAAGTTGGGGATTCTCTCCAGTTCCGTAAGGTTGGATGGTGAATGTTGGTAAACAGCCATTTTCAGGTCTCTCCAGAGATGCTTAATTGGTCTTAGGTCAGTGTTTTAGTTGTTCCGAAGTCACTCATTTGTTATTTTATCTGTGTTCTTAAGGTCATTGTATTGTACAGTCTGAGATTTTCTTTTAGGATATATCTGTACTTGGCTGCATTCATCTTTTTTTGCAACCAGTCGTCCTGTCTTTGCAGCTGAAAAACACCCCCATAGCATTATGCTGCCACCACCATGTTTCACTGTCGGGATTGTTTAAGGCAGGTGACAAAATTCAGTCTTTATCTTATCAGACCAGAGAACCACCTTATTTCTCATAGTCTGGGAGTCTTTCATGTGTTTTCTGGCCAACTCTATGCGGGCTTTCATATCTCTTGCTCTAGGAGAGGCTTCTGTCGGGCCACTCTACCATAAAGTCCTGATTGGTGGAGGGCTGCAGTGATAGTTGACTTTCACATGAAAGTTGGTACTTTCTCCCATCTCCCTACTGCATCTCTGGAGCTCAGCCCGTGTGAATTCCTAATCAAGGAAATCAGTTCAAATCAGTTTAATTAAACACAGCTAACTACAATGAAGCAGAAGAACGTCTGTTTTTTTCTGTCAAGGTGGGATGCTGGGTGTATATTAATGAGAAATTAAATGAACCTTTCTAAATTTAGCAGATTTCTGAAATGAAACAAAGAATAAAACATTTAAAGGGGTCTGAATACTTTCCATACCCACTGTGAACATATATGCATACACACACACACACACACAACCACACACACACACACACACACACACACTATATTGCCAAAAGTATTTGCTCATCTGCCTTGACTCAAATATGAGCTTAAGTAACATCCCATTTCTAATCCATAGCGTTCAATATGACGTTTGTCCAGAACAGTTTTAATTCTACAGGGAAGGCTGTCTACAAAGTTTAGGAGTGTGTTTATGGGAACTTTTTACCATTCTTCCAGAAGCGCATTTATGAGGTCTCACACTGATGTTGGATGAGAAGGCCTGGCACTCAGTCTCCGCTCTAATTCATCCCAAAGATTCTATCGAGTTGAGGTCAGGACTCTGTGCAGGCCAGTCAACATACTCTGCCATCCATGTCTTTATGGACCTTGCTTTGTGCACTGGTGCACAGTCATGTTGGAAAACCAGCTCCTGTTCCCACAAGGTTGGGAGCATGTAATGGTCCAAAATGTCTTAGTATGCTGAAGCATTCAGAGTTCTTTTTACTGGAACTAAGGGGCCATGGCCAGGTCCTTAAAAACAACCCCACACCTTAATCCCCCCTCAACCAAACTTTACGCTTGGCACAATGAGGTCAGACAAGTACAGTTCTCTTGGCGACCTTTCCACACTATGTGCTTTAGCATCCGCTGAACCCGCTTCATCAGTATACGTGGCCTACAACATCGTGGCTAAGTTGCTGTCATTCCCAAACACTTCCAATTTCTTATAATACAGCTGACAGTTGACTGTGCAATATTTAGGAGCAAGGAAATTTCACGGCTGGATTTGTTGCACAGGTGGCATCCTATCACAGTTCCACGCTGGAATTCACTCCTGAGAGCGACCCATTTTTTCACAAATGTTTGCAAAACAGTCTGCATGCTTATGTGCTTAATTTTATAGACGTGTGGCCATGGAAGTGATTAGAACACCTGATTCAGATAATTTGGATGGGTGAGCAAATATTTTTGGCAATATAGTGTATATATGCGACACACTATATTTCCAAAAGAATGTATATACATACAGTATGTATACAGGACTTGCTATCAATAATAGAATAATTAATTCTGAATTATACCAGCAAATTGTCAGGACATCTGTCCATGAACTGAATTTGGAAAGACCATGACGTTCTACCACAGAAAGACTAAAGAATAAAAAATGTTCTGGAAAGTTCAAGTCAAACTCCTTGCCCCTATACAATAGAACTACTGTGGAGAGATCTCAAGTGAACAGTTCATGTGAGGAATCCCCAGCATAGCAGAGCTGAAGCCAGCCTGTTACCAGAATTATGTAGTTGCAGCACTGCACAACCGTAGATTGGACAAAATTAGAACCCAGTTATTGTTAAAGCAGACAATCATTCATTTTTTAGTAAGTTATATCAATGTTGTTTTATAAAGACAATGCATTCCCAAATCAGGTTAAAGCATTTTATGTACACCCCCAAATTAGAAAAAGTTGGATGGTATGACACATACAAATATGAATTTGAATTGTTTATATAGAACTCCTGCATACACTGACTTATGTCGATCTAGACTCTTCATCTAGACTCTTCTCTGTTTTGGCTCCTAAGTGGTGGAATGAACTTCCCCTCAGTGTTCGAACAGCTGAATCTCTGGCTATCTTCAAACGCTGTCTGAAGACCCATTTATTCCGCACTTACCTCAACTAAACCCCCCACCCTTGTCTTCCTATCTCAAAAAAAAACAAAAAACACAACCTTTACAGTTTCAGAAGTGTATTCTTGTTTAGATTCCTTATTATTAAGAATGGATTGTGTTACTGATGTCTTAAAGCACTTTTGTAAGTCGCTCTGGATAAGGGCGTCTGCTAAATACTGTAAATGTAAATACAAGCAATACACAAATGCATCAGAGATCAGAAAAAATAGGAGTGGAACGCTACCATCTACACAGCATCTGAAGCCCACAATGGAATGCACAATAGAATATAAAGAAAACCTACCTCTCTGAGTGCACACAACCAAGAGGGAATATTTCTACCTGAAGAAAGACTTATTTCCAGAAAAGGCACCTTTTAAAAACTTTAAATCTTGTAGAGTTGAGCAGAGTGGGATCTTTTTTCATACTGTGTGCTAAACGTGTCAGTGTGGAAACACAGACCATAACATAGTTCCTACTTACAGGTATGCATGTGAAAGCAAATCAGTATTCATGTAGACAAATTGAAAATAAAGATTTAAACAAAGCAAAAAAGTATAATATACAATTTATTTATGCCAGTACAAATACACATACTAAACCTTCTTTTATCTGTTGGACAGCCAATTGTTTGACTACACAGTTTGGTTTCTGGTATTGAATTGTCTTCTTAATGGCTAGGTGTTTACCCTATTTTCTTTCTATTTGGTCCACCTAATATCTCACAACATTATCTTTGGTCCAGTGTGGACTTGATAGGGAATTTAGTTATTTTTTGCTGGTCTTGAGAATAATTGTTGGCATTTTTACCCGAAAGTGTTTCCTGCCTTTCACAGTATTATGGCTATTTTAAGCCTTGTTTCAATTCTGAGAGAGAGGGCGGTGCAGAGAGTGTACACATTTCAGAGGTCTATAGCCTCTTGCCGACCTACAGTATGATTGCACAAAAAACCCAATTCTATGGCTCTACATTAGTACATTTCCTGACTCTCTTGCAGAAGTCTAAACAATGGTCGAGTTCCTCAGCATCCTTAGCAGCAGACAGAACAGGGCGTGGCAGAGTTGAACAGGATGGTATTTGGTAATTATAACACTTCTACGTGTCTCTGTGTGTATGATAGACCAGACATACAGAAAAGAGAATAAATGCCACAGTGTGATGAAAGTGAGCTGAGGTCAGAGGTCAGGATGGCATAATTTTCTGTCTGATCACCAAAATGACACGGGTTGCTCAGGAGACATGTTGCTGTTTGGTGAAAGCAAGGCTGTGTCATGGGTTAGTCTGCGAACAAGATGAAGAAGATGAAGCCGCACCTACAAGTGTCCAATATTATCTAGAAGGAAGAGGATAAAGTGGGGCAAACCCATATTAAAAGAGCAGAAGGCCCAGATGCACAACTACACAAGAGATTAAGTAGGTTAATGAACAGATTTGTAAAAGTCAATTCTGTAAAAATCATTTAAACCAAGCCTGTAGTAGCCAAGTAACCAAAGTACACCTGCAGAAAAAATGACGTGAATAATATATATACATATATATAAATGTGTTTGTATATGTCTTTTATGTATTTAGGATTTAGTTATATAATTTTAGAGGGACAGCACGGTGGTTCGGTGGGTAGCGCCGCTGCCTCACAATAAGAAGGTCCTGGGTTCAATCCCAGGGTTGTGAGACCTGGGTCCTTTCTGTGTGGAGTCTGCATGTCCTCCCCGTGTCTGCGTGGGTTTACTCCGGGTACTCCGGTTT
>JAVSBV010113524.1:0-20944 GCA_033117975.1 Parotocinclus spilosoma
ATTTACTCAGATTAAACTTTTGATCTGTCATCTATGTTCTATTACGAATAAAATATTGACATTTGCCATCTCCACATTATTGCATTCAGTTTTTATTCACAATTTGTTTAGTGTCCCAACTTTTTTGGAATCCGCTTTGTAATAAATATAAGTTAATAAGTTGCTTAAAATAGAGCAAGTGGCACTATATAACCAGTAATCACTTATGCTCTAAGCCGCTTCTTAAGTAAAGTGTGTGGTGATTGCTTCAGTTGATCTGCAGGTGCTCGAGGGAATAAGCTGCCGCAATCTATTGGAGAATCTGGTAGAAGGCGTGTTCCGCGTAGGACCCAACTGCCGCCACAAGATGTCACCAAAGCTGCTCCAAAACTAAAATAAAACACAACAAAGCACACAAACACAACACACAGTGAAAAAAAGGGTGAGAAAAGTTCTTCACAGGGCATAACCCCTAACAACCATTACGTGACTTCCTATGTCACACCTTCCTATGCACCTAAAAAATGTTTAAAACACTGATTTCAAACTATAGTTGGGCAAAGTTTTTAACATAAAGATTAATGCATGAACACTCCTTTTTTTACTACATTTCCCAGCACACATCACTCCTGCCTAAGTCAAATACTACCAATGTTCTATCCAAGTGCAGGAGAGCACTGTGAATACTACATGTAAGTTCACAATTTACAGTATGGTTTCTGCTGAATTTGTATTTATGTTTATATCGGGTTCATTGTAAAGTTGAAATATCATAAATCGTGCCATTGTAAAATGTACTTGTACAAATGTGTTGACAGAATATGATTATTTTCCATAGACACTGTAATCCAAATTTTAAACAAACAGCTAAATGGGTTTTAATTATATTTTGTAGATTACAGTACATCATACCAGGTCATAAACCACAGTCTTAAACCAGTATCTGTGACAAAACTGTATGTAGCTTGAGGCAGGTCTGTGAGAATTGGCTGGTCTGTTTTTGGCTTTCTAGATGACCATCAGTTTTTCTTTATTCTACACAAGCAGTGAAGGGAATATTGCATTGAAATGTCGTGAGAAAGCATTGATAAATTAACACAACTATATATGCTGCTGCTTTCCTATCACTAACTACTTATCAGGGAGGTCTGACAGAAAAGTAATCCAGGTTTGATATGTTATAGGTGATAGGTGAATATATTAGTACCTTAGTGGTTTCTCTCGAAAGGACACGGTCAAAGATACCTACATGACTAGGTTAGTTTGACAATATGAGAAAGAATATTCCAAGGTTTCTTTGATTCTCAGAGGGTCTGTTGAAAGAGTTTACCCAGAGGATTGGTTTAACAAGATGCTACAGAATTTAGATAACTGTTCACAGAAACGATTGCACCCTACCCAAACATCACAAATAGTCAATTTTTCCCTGTTCACCAAATGTTACAGGTGACGGTTTTCAGCCATGTAGTGTTCTAGCACTGCCCCAATTTATATTTGTTGATCAGAAGCATGATCATTAAAATGGATTCTCTACAGTCCAGCCCTTGTGTGCATTAACTTTGCATGTAGGGATGTTAGGCTTCTGTACAACTGCTCTTCCATTGAAAGGCAATAACTGAACTTGAAAAAGAACATTTCTTAAGCTGAAGATGCTTGTAGGTGCGATTATTTTTACACCATATACGATTTTGTGCTTAGTGGTACCTTTCCATGAGTTTCCAAGATGTTTTAAGCTTGTGTATATCTGCTCTGCCATTAAAGCTCAGCCTTTTAATCTCCAAATGAACAGTATTGGAGCTTAAGCTGCTACTTTTTGTGCGTTGTATTCCCATTCTGTGAGCTTGTGTGGCCTCGCAGCTGAGCTTAGACGTTTCAACTTCATATTAAGTATTTACTTTTGGCATGGAAAGCTTAAGTATGATAGATCTCTGACTGGACACTTATGGCAAGTTATATTGACATTTCAGAAGTTATCAAAAATAATGATTCTGCTGCTACTACCAATTTCCTATGAAAGATTTATAGTTACTATGGAACCTCAGAATTTGAACTGGAAGACCCTTGTTGTGGAAGACCGTTCAAACAGTTCAGTGCCGGTATTGGTTCTACTGTATATGCTTTATGTTAAGAACCAATTTGCATATTGATTAAATGAAGTCCTTTTTGTAAACCCCACAATATTTTCTATCAGATATTTGTGTTGAATTGCAGCAGCTATCTCATACAAAGTTTACCAGGAAGCTGAGGTTTACTTGCAGCCAATGCGAGCAGGCTTGTGCTGGGTAAAACTATCCAGTAATGCGAGGTCATCTCCCCAGGCTCACTAAAGGTCTGCTAGATTTACACTCGCTTAATTATGAATGAGTGAGGGATGAGGGAAGCGAAACAGATCTCCTAAATCCGCTCTCAGCCCATTATAGTTAGTGATTAAACCTTCATTTAAAAAAATGCATGTGTGTTTGACCTTCTAGGGTGATGTTGCCTTTCTTATTGAGGTGCTGGGAACGAGTATGGAATGACATATTTGAAAGAAAAACATGGGTTCATACAAGCCTTCGAATCAAATTACGTTTGAAAATCCATCTCGGCTTGTCTGTGTGTTTGTGTGTGTGGGAGGTCTTTAATATCACCTAAAGTCCTGCATTTCAGTTTAACACAATGCAGATGTGTGGGTGTGGGTGGATGTGGGGGTCATGCTTTTTTGGCCAGTCTTTTATCAACAAACTTAAGGGTCCACCAGTTTCTCAGGAATCTCAAGAATTTGCAGCATTTTTTTTTCTTATACTTACAGTGTTGCACAGAGCCTGAGAAAACCGCAGACTCCAAGAGCAAGTTCTGTTTGAAGTCTGGCTACGAATGGTTAAGGAATTTCTCTGGGAAAACACATGATGGGCAATAGCAGAACAAGTAAATGTGTAGGCCATAATTGGACAGAGGTGGGTGTATGTCTGTGGCTGCGTTGCAGTCTGCACTCTCTCTTTCACCTTTGCGATGGATGAACGTGTGTGCTGCTCTACTGCTCTAGTGACTCGCATGCTCACGTTTAAACTAGCTATACACACACATCACATACTTCCCATTACACTACAATCCTGGTACATCCTTGCAGGTCACCTTTATTAAAAATAGTCTTGCTTCACATCACTCTCTCTCATTTGCACCCATTCACATGCACTTTTTGTCTCTTTCACTGGCTTAGAGGAAGGGAGAGGACAAGAAAGGACAGAAGATGAGAGAAGAACCATTGATCCACATCAGGCGACTTGAGTCAGCAATCTCTTTGTCACAGTGTCTCATATCCAACCTAATACCCGCCCTGTTGCATATGCATTGAAAAAATATTATATCTGTAAAATGTGATACATTATGGTCATTTGCCTTGGATGTGCTCTACTGCATGCTATATTAAATCCGACTCCAGGCTGAATTGGTGTGGGTGTGTGTTGACCCACTTATCGCAGCTACAAAAGTGTGCTTCAGATCCGATTTACCAAGGGCTTATGTGGAAAACCAAATGCACACTTGATAGCTTCCAAAAATGTTGAAATACTAGTGTATATACAGTATATGTAGGTCTAAGACTTAGATACTGTATATAGACTAATAAATATGCATGTTTGGATGTTTGCAAAGAAGGCTTTATACTACAGCAGGATAACCCACAACACCCCCCAAAGCCTTGCAACAACTTGGAACACCAAACTGTCATTGGCTTTCCTTGATGGTCATCTAACCTAAACCTCAATTAGTATTTAATGAGAACTTCAAGACAGAGAAAACCAAGCATTCAGTATGTCATGAGATGGGTTTCTCTTTGGAATCTTGGCATAACATACTGGGATAACAAGCCTATGGAGTCCATGCCAGCTTGTAGTAAACATGAAATATTAAACATATCACCTTGTTGTGTTTAGAGGTATATGTTGTGTTTTGGATGCTGGAATACTGGTCAGTTTTTAAGATTATGTAAGCTCAGTGTTCAATGTTGATCCAAATGAGTTCATGCTGGTCTAGTGATGGTTTAGGTGTTGAGCATGTCTGGTCTTGCTGGTAAAGCCAGTTGCCATCAGATTAACACCAATGAAGATACAGGTTAATGTGGTATATATTTGTTTATTGTCCTGTGCATAGTAAATCTAGTTATAATTGTTAGTAGGTTCCTTTAAATGACTCACATCTCCAGATACCTGGGGTTAAGTACTGACTGCATTGCTGCCTGTGTGGAGGGTGTATGTTTCTCCTGTGTCTTCTTAGATTCCTCTGGATACCTTTTTTTTTAGAACAAATGGCACACTATATAGACAACAGTTTGTGGACACCCAAAAAATGTAATCCAAAACACAGGTATTAGTATGCAGTCTGCCCCATTTTTGCTTCTATAACAGTCTTTGTTTTTCTAAAATGGCTTTCCAGTCAAATAGAATAGAATAGAATAGAATAGAATAGACTGCCTTTATTGTCACTATACACATGTACAATGAGATTAAAAGTCACTGTTTCCCGAAGCATATATGTACGTAGAATAATATACAACACTATAAAATAAATGATGTATGGATATGGTGTTATATACAGTTGTTATTGCACATCGTCTTGCTGTTAGACAATAAGCTCTGGCTCAATTTTGGCATTCCAGTGCTTGTTTTGAAGGTGTCTGGTGAAGTTACGGTCAAGGTTCTGTGCAAGCCAGACAAATTCTCAATCAAAGTTGGCAAGCCAATTCTCAATGGACTTTTAAGGTCAGCAAGGCAGAAAGTTGATAAACTGACTTGTTGGAAGCAGAACCTATAAATGAGTCACTGGTGTATTCGATACAATTCACTCTATTGTCACTAGACAAGTATGTTGTTTAATATGAGTGCGTTACAAGCTAGTGTTGCTGCAATAGCAAAAATATTATTCAATATACTTTATCTCTAAAGTGTCCCAGAGTTAGTGTGTGTACGTGTGTGCATGTGCTAGGGTAGGTTCCTGCCTTGCTGCAGGTTATGCGCTGACCAGCGTGACCCTGAATTGATATCTCCAAGGTATGGAGAATGGGTGAGCTTCCTTTATTTAGCTTCTTCAGTGCATTGCAGTGGATGTGATCAGCATGCTGTAATTTAAGTTGACTTAAATTATAACTATTAGTGTAGCTAGAAAGCTTTTGCTAATCACATTAAACTTTCATTAGACACTATATAAAACACATTAAGTATTATTTGAGATGAAATCCCAAAGTCATAGAAGAAATAAGAAGAAATTATGCTTCTTGATTATCTTTCATATCAGCTAGTATGATCTAAATCCCCTTCTATAGGGTAATATTACCTAAGTTCAGCTACGTAGAGAACTTTGAACCTTCTGCTTCACGTTCTTTGGGATTTATTGAGACTTTTTTGTGTGTGTGCTTCCAGGTTTAAGCACAAGGGTTAACTTTTGACAGAATTAACTATTTAATAGAATTAACTTAGCCACTTAACTCTCTACAGAATTAATTCATGTTTGTGTGAGTGTGTTGGTTGTGTGTAGGTTCGTCTGGTTATGTGTAGTTCGAGCCAGATGGGAACTAAGCTCTGCAGTCAAATTACAGCAAATCTCACACACGTTTTGAAGTGGGTGTAGTTTTTTCTTTCCATGGACATAACTGGAAACACATTTTCTCTCAGACATGTGGACACAGAATTAGAGGGGGATCTATAAATTGAATATGCCTGATGCCTTTGGTCTGCATGTACATACAGCTGGGCCCCTTTGGACTGCTTTACAGTGTAGGTGGAGATGGGTTACATCTCTCTACGGTCCCCTAATAACACACAGAGTCAAGCAGGGCACACAGCATATAGAGTAAGATGAGTAATTGTCCCCAGTAGTCCAGTTTAACACACATGAGGAGCAGAACTCCGATGAAAAATTTCAGTTTTGTGTTGGCTTTGCAGCTTTGTAGATACAGATACATCGTTGCTCAACAGAGACACTTAATCTTATATTGATTAATAACTAAAATTAAGCCATGTAAGGCAAGCTGATACATTGATCTTCTTGTTTTTGAGCCTCAAGCTATACTTGCCACACCTGTCCGTAGCACAAAGCATATAGAATTACACAAAGTTAGGAGTAATATATACACACACACACCAGAGATGAGTTCAGAGGCTGCGTGGGATCTTTGAAGTGATCTCTGGTTAAAAGAAGGGTCATAACCACCAAGAACATCTTCCAAAAAGCCCACACACACCCAGCTTCCACTTCGAGGCCCTGTTAAACTACACATCACTGTCCATTTAGAGCACAGCTGGAGAGCACACTCTACATTTGGCATATGAGCAGAGCTGAAGGCTATGGACAGAGTTAGATGGTCCTGGTCCATCTGGACTGTAAATAGTCTCTAAAGCAGAGTAAAATGACAAACATGAGCTTACAAAAAAATTCTCTGGCAGAAATGTTAAGTATGATTTTATTATTAAGATAAGCATGAGGTACAGTTGTGATGAAATGCATAGACTACAAAAATCAAATGTTGACACTTTGACTGGTCAGAAATGAACCGGGACTATAACGCTTTATCTTAATTAACTTTGCTCAGTAGCTTGAATGTGTTGTTAAGGTAAATTGAGGAAAGAGTTAATATGTTCATACATTAAAAAAATAATAATAAAAAGACTCTCAATTATTAAAACTGTATATAAAATTAATTTGTTGAAACAGGAAATGGAAGAAACGGATTATATCTTTCGGTTTATATATTTCACACTTTGTGATTTTAAACAATAATGTCACTAAATGGTCACAGCCAAATGTAACTAAATTAAACACAATATAATCACATTTATTTAAATAAATGTAAGTAAAAGTTGAAACAGAAAAACAGAAATAAATGTTGGCACAAAATGTTGTATCAGCAGGTTGTCTCATGGGTTCGATCTTACTAGTTTTCTGTCATTCAGATGTGGAAAAAGATGTAGACATTTATAAAAATGATTTTTGTTTCCTATTTTAGATTTTTGTGAAACAGTGCATAGCTGTAATTGAAATGTATTTTATTTCAGTCATTATAATAATATATACAAAGCATTTAATTTAATGACTATGTGGAAAAAATGACTTTTCCGCTTTTTTTCACTTTTTTTTTCAGTTTTTCAAGTCTTAAGTGTGTATTATTAGATTGTTTAAAAGAAAATAGTAAGTAATCAGACTTCAGAGATTTCAGTCACCAGAGCTTTAGAGACATGTTACTTCTCATGTAGACATGTAGCCTCAGTGTCCATCATACGTGTAAGAGTGGAGCACGTAACAAATTAAATTGTTTCATCAAATGGTTACTCGTCAAAATTTGTGTAACCATATCTCCAAAAGAAAGGGTTTTAAAAATTCCAGAAAACAATAGTTTGATAGTGTTCTGTCGCTACTGAAGTGAACCCTGACCCTGAGGAATGTGAACTATCATTTTTACATTTATTTTAGCAGATGCCCATATCCAGAGTGACTTACAATTAATACAGTCTTACAATCCAAGCAATTGTGGGTTAAGGGCCTTGCCCAGTAACTTAACCACTAGGCCAACACAATTCCATTATTGACACATTTGGTAAGTATGTAGACTCTCATTAACCTGTCTTAAGCTTTCTGTAAAGTCCCTCATATGTATGGAGTAAGCAGCAAGGGTGCTCACTAGGTGTTGAGACAGACACAATGAATACAGTGCTCAGTAAAAACCTATTTAGGAATGGCCTATTCAGCTTAAAATCTGTTCTCGCACGAGTGCTTCTAAATCAGAATTCCATTTGCATTTCTCTAAAAAGAAGCCACAAATGCAAGCCAAATGTGAGCACTGCAGAACCCTGGGCTGTTTTCAGTATTACCCTCATGGTAACTTATTTTCAAATTATAATTTTCTATGACAATATTGTCCTATCATAAAACTTCCTCTCTGTATCCATTTTCCACCTTACCAAAATATTTAATTGGGTGGTGCTCGAAATTACCCTGAAGTGTATAAGCGAATGAGAGAATGAAGATAATACATGACAGTGGCTATTAATGTAGCAGCACTGAAGACTGCTTGGCTTTTAGCAATTTTCTACCAGGATTACTCTTTGAAGGAAAGGTCTCCAGCTTGCAACATTTAAAGTAAAACTATGTTTATATCCAGTTCTATGTGGGTCACAAGCTGTGGCCTCCTTCAACCGTCGACCTCAACACATACACATCTTCAAATACACTTCTGTACAACATGCATCCCTGTCTTCTTTTCATCTCTTTTTTGAATCTGTGTGCTTTATAGTAAACATACAACTTGTTTGGATTTTCATCCATGGTGCATGCTTTTAAACCAGTAGTAGCCACACTACACACATTTGTTGGCTTGAGGCCACAAGACAGAAATAACCAAACTCAGTGAGCGGACTCTAATGGAAACCATATTTCCTTGAGAGACTGAGAGAGATCTCTTATTTGTCCTCAAAGCCAGTTGCAGATCTGGCAAGATGTAAACTGTTCTACTTGTAGTGTAAATGTTTCAACTCTGTTTCTGTTCCTTCTTGGGAGACTTTGGCCACATTAGAGGACTCGCTGACATTTCACATTTAGCTTAAACAAGGAGGAGGGTTTGGGCTTTTTTGAAGTTTATTTTAGAACTCCACTCGTCCAATCGGATTCGTGTGAGCTTGGCTGTTCCCATCCATTCCCAAGCGACCCCAATGCATCATGGACTTCCTTGGTTGAAATGTCCAGATCCCTGTGTTCTCTCTCACTTTCTCTTAAACAACAGGCTCTTGTGACAGAACAGTCGGACCTGGGCCCAGAGGAAGCAGCCAATAATGCAAAAATATGTCAAATTGAGAGCAGAAATCACGAGGGACTGTTTGACTTGGACTGCACTCAGACTAACAGTCCTAACGGCTGTGATACACGCTAACCAGGGATTTCGATATTAAAAAAACGTCTATGTCTGTAAGGTTTTCAGGACATTTAAAAAATGTGTCTACCATATAGTCTAATCAAATAGCTAACATTAGATAAGAGTGTAGTATTTTAGTAAGTTTTCTGTTGGTTTTGTTTGCTGGCTTTCCATATTTAAAAACCTGTTATTTTATATTCCTTGTTGTGCTATACTCATATATTTGTGTGTCTTTATAAGCACTGGAAAGACTGTATTTGTGGATACTATAGTTAGGAGT
Organism: Parotocinclus spilosoma; assembly: GCA_033117975.1. NCBI lineage: Eukaryota > Metazoa > Chordata > Actinopteri > Siluriformes > Loricariidae > Parotocinclus > Parotocinclus spilosoma. The sequence continues at coordinate 9,138 of JAVSBV010113524.1, forward strand.
TTACTATAGAGTAAATAAAAATCCTTATTTGATCTAAGAAGAGGTTAAAAACATGAAGTTATAATCCAGTTGTATTTAAGAGAAGTGGTGAGCTTATCTAACAGTTCGACTTGTAAAAGAGTGGACAAATATTCATTCTGTAGTAATTCTCAGTTGTCTCACATAAGCATAGCCTTTACAATGCTGAAATATCCAAGAAACACAGACATCTGAACTCAGGTTCCAGTACAAACAATTTGTACAAACAACTTTGTAACCAAACTAAAACCTCACCTTTCCTGATATGGAATACAAACCAAAGTGGTTCAACACTGTGAATGAGAGCACCACAGAGCCACTTTGGATCCTGCCTCTGACAAGGTGGTTTTATTTTTGTTTCGAGGTTCATGTGTATTTCTTAGCTGGCTCAACTGGCTCTTAAGTCCAGTTGTTTCCGTTTCCTGGAGCTGTTTGGTCTCAGGCTTTCAAGTCTCAGCGTTTCTTGGGCAGGCTGGACCTTTGTGTGTGCCTGGCACTGACAGGTTCAGTAGCAAGGTAAATCAGGCTACCCCTAGAAAACTGCTCTAAAAGTTCTAAAACTAATCTTAACATTAAAAAAATATTTTTTTTCAATATTTTTGCAGGTATGATAACAGGGTTGAGTGTCTTCTATCAAGAGAAAAATGTTGTATTTTGTGCATGCATTCTTTTGTGCAACCTACTGACAGTAACTGAAAAGGTTCTCATTTTGGTGGTTTAGTCAATGTTTAGTTCAGCAAGCTTATTTAGTGGTCATATTGGTCAGCTGAAGGGGTTCAAATGGAAAATGGAAGGTGGAAGGCTGTAGAGGGCTGTAACCCACTGACAGACTTGCTAAATTTATATGCACAACACAGGCGTATTTGGAGAAGCTGAGAACTGAAGTAATGTTTACATGTTCATGAAGACTGTTAACTTGCCATGCCTGTCATGACTCCACTGTCTTGCATGTTTCTCACTATATTATTACATAATAATGAGCTAGGATGTATAAAGTAGATGACAGAAATATGGATGCAATATGAAATTTAATTGGCTCTGGCTTCCTTGAATTTGAAAATGTTCACTACACTACTGCTTGTGTCCTTTACAAATTATTTAGGATGCTGGGTATGTATATGGGATACATATAGACTAGCCCAGTACTGGATGTCCATAGCTGGTTTCAGTTAGTGAGTCAAAATGTCCTGCATGCTTATGCCACTATTTTCAATCAATAGCAGCAAACAGGTTTTGGTGCATTTTTCAACTGCTGGCTCATGTGTTATTGGCTACATTCTACAGAATATGTCATGGGACAAATGTTTTATAGAGTAACGGGTAAACTGCTGTGAAATCAGATCAAGGCAGCATTCATATGTGGTTAAGTGACCGTTGGTGAAGGGGTGTGCCATGAGCACGTCAAGGGGTGTGAGCATGGAAGCTCATTTTTAAACCCTTTCATACACCCCTTGTCAACGAGCCAAACAAAACGAGGTAGCCAGGGAAGTCTGAATTAGAAATTGAGGTACTGAAGAAGGCGGGGGAAAACCTGTGGCAAAATCCAGATGTGAGGCTGACAGTTGCTGGCATGGACGAAATTTTTATTTCAGAGTGTTGGAGGGGTGGGGTTGGGGGTTTGGGGTGGCTGTACACCAACTCAACAGCCCAGAGCCTTTAAAATATATCACTGTCATGGACAAAAATGTCACAAAACAAGTATGCAAAAAATTAATCTCTAACTCTTTTGGTTCACTCTGTTTTCTAGTAATTCTTGTACAAGGTGAGTTAATAAGTCACAGGATATGTCGCTTGCTGTGTCGTGGACTTTTTGCAACAGCAACCATCCCATTGTTGAGGTTTCTTTGTCGGTTGTGGTCTCCAGATGATCACTACTTGGCTTGTTGTGCACAGTTCCGGTTTCTCTGAATTTAACCGATGGGCACAACAGTGCTGTGTGAAATTAGAGGTCTTTTTGGGTGTTGGTCATTGAAGTCTGTAGCTATGAACTGGAGATATGCTACATAACCAACTGCCCATTGGAAAAACTTGCCCTTGATCCAATATGGCTGCTGCTGCTGAAATAAATGTTTGCCCTTTTCAAGGTTGGCTTGACTCATCCTGTAGTTTTCATTTGTTACTTTTCAGTTTACTGTTGCTGTTCCCTTTGTGACTTGACTTAGTCAAGAGTTAAACTTAGAGGCATGTAAATGGTTGGCTAATCACAGACTGGTATATGTAAAAATTAATTTACATAATTTCAAATTTGGACCACAGCCCAGCACCACACAGTGGTGGGTCGGTCAGATTGATAAGAATATAAAAAAAGAATAAAATAGACATAATTCAGTGCGAGTATCAGTGCAAAGATCATTAATTTTATTTGAAATGACTGTAACAGAAAACCATCTGTAATTTTATGCAGTTATATGGAATAAAATCAAGAAGAAAAGTGACTACAGCTCAATCTGACCCAAAGACCACAAAGGGGTTAACTGTTAACATTTCAATATAATTAACTTATCTAAAGCTTAAGAACACATGTTGTCATCAAATACACTCTGGAAAAGCTGCAAGTGAATTGAAGCATCAAGCACATCCTCACTTTAAATTAACAGAACAGAAACGCACTAAGACATGGAAGGAACATACTAAACTTTACACAGACGGAATCTAACCCAATGTTTGACCATACTGCTCTTGTTTGCACATTTTACTAATTTGCTTCTGCAGTGAAGCACTGTCCTTGTATTTTTAAACCATCGCCCTCCACAATTCCTTTGCTTTTGCATGTTGGTGGTTTTAGTACTACATTTAAGTATTAATCTAAAGGTGTGCTGGCACTTGGCAGGGTTGGTTTGATTAAAACAAACTCTGGAGCAATTCATTTGAACTAATGTGAATGCTGCCATCTGAACTCTGGTGTGCACCAGACAAGCAAACTGAGGTCTCTGAACATGTGGGTTTCAGTCCACTTCCAACAAACTGGCCCTAAGATGCATAAATGAAAGAAATGTAATATGTAGCGTTACAGGACGTAACCCTTAAAAATGCATGTAATTTAACATAACAAATGCAACAATTATCAAACAGATGTAACACTGGTTATGTTCAGCATATGTACTTGTCACTTATATCCATATAAACTACAAAAAGTACATATTAGACTACTAAACCCAAGGCCTTCATTTCTCTTGTAAAGTGACCTTGGGTTTGTGAAAGTTATAATAACTTATTATTATTAGTAGTAGTAGTAGTAGTAGTATTAACAAGCAAAGGTTAGATTAGAAACAGCATTTATTAACTTATTTTTTTCTGGTGGTAATTTGTTTCTCATCCATATAAGAGCAATTTCTGCTTTGGTGTTAAGTAACTTAATGTATTGTCCTGTACATAACATTTTGGGGTGTGATCCCCTGACCAGTGGCTGCTCCATCTGACACAACCAATATTACTCAGCTGGAAGGTACCATTTTAAAACTGGTAGGCTAGCGTGTTAAAGAGTTGGTATTTTTACTCATGGTAAAAACATACCAGCATGTGGATTCTGTTTGAAATTGTGTAATTGTGTAATGCTCTGGGTTGTGTTCCCACCATGTGTCCACAGACTGTGGATTAGAACAGTTAGCTTGCTGAGCATGTATGAATGAATCGATTCTCTGGAAAAGAGTCGTTCAAAGAGCCTTTTGGCTCCAGAATCACCCATCACTGCACGCTCCCCGCCCGCCTCCTCCCTCTCCCTTCCCCCATTCATCCCTCTGCTATGCTTTCCCACAAAACGCTACAATCACTGCCGTGGGAAGAAGGAAGGAAGGTCTCTTAGTGTTGAAATCGGTGTATCGCGCAGACCGGTTACCGATCCGATTCTACCCCGGTGACGCTCTTACGTTTACGGGTTTTGCACGATTGCAGCCGTTCTGCTGTCCCAAACACAGAAGGGGTGGAGGAGGAGGACGGGAGTCGAGTCCCCCATAAAATAGAGACAGCACGGAGATCGGTGCGCAAAAAAAAAAAAACAGGATAAAAAGCGGGACGCGGCAGGAGATGGGACGCGCCTCGGCGCTGCTGCGCTCCATCCGCTCCGACAGCTGCGCCTCACCGAGCACAATGGCACAGCTACTCTGTCTGATTTAGATAAGGAGACACAAATCGGTGTTTTCGCGATGAATTTATTGCATTTGGATTAACACAGACAATTCCTGCAGAGTGGCAAATTCATGCGTGGGGAATATTGATATTTTAAGGTAAGCTCAATTCTCCTTGTGGAGGGGCACGCTGGAGAATCTGTCCATGCCATCCATAATAAATCATACCTGGATGTATTATTATGGGGAGAGCAGTAAGATATCTGGACGGGATACAAAGTAGCCTCATTGTGTTTCTGGCCAGCAGAGGCAGTCCAAACTCACACATGGAAGCTGCTTGTGCACCGGAGCTACCCATCTATTATATATTCACAGAAACAATTTCTGTTGTTTTTGTTATTACAGGATTGAGTAGTTGTGATTCTAGAATATTACACCCTTTTGCTTTGTCTAGAAAGGGATGCTTGGCTCATTATTTTGTTGTTTGTGGATGCATGAGATTGTGTATGTACATGCATGGAGTTTGCATGCCAAAGTTACTCTTCATGCTCACAGATTTTCTGTGTAGTCCTATATCCGTTTGCTTGTTTGCAGACATTTGGGCATGCGTATAAGATTTCAGCCACTGTGTCTACATGTATGTGTTTAAATAGTATAAGAAACCTTGTACAGGCATCAGCTTGTATGTTTGCAGATATGGCCGGTGAGGTGAAAGTCTGTGCTGCAGTCCTGATGCTCCTCAGTTTGGCTCTGCACTGCAGGGCAGCAGCTCAGTGCCAGCCAGCCCTTATCACCTGCCCTGCATACTGACACTGGCACGGCCTACATTCTACACAGTGCAGCCAACCAAAGGGACAAAAAAATATTTAACGAGTGCAGCTTGGTGCCAGCTACACCCTATTACCAGTGCTGGGCTCGAAGACTTGCTTGGCCTGCATATGTACAATTCAGCAATAAAGAAAGATTAATTATGAGTACAGTGTACATCGGTACAATGTGATGCAGGTTACTAGATGTTTTGGCCCGTTTTCTATAATGAATTGGAAATGCTGTTTATTGCTATTGATTTGTCCAGTATCCAGCATGATTCAGCCTTCTCTGTCAGACTCTTTCATAATTTAGTTTTTGCATTTTATGTGGTATTATGTGTTGGCTAGTCCAATTGACTATGCCAGTGTTTGATTTAGTGCCATTATTGTGATACTAAAAAAAGCTGTATCAGGAATAGTTTTTGGAAGGGTAGCAGAAGACTGGATAGGTGCAGGCAAGTGTACAGGATGAGGTGTCAATCCACCACAGGGCTGGGTGGCTGTTGCAGAAGCAGGGTGTATCAACACTCCCAAATCCAGACTTATGATTAAGTATAATAAGAAGGTTACTAGAGATGAGGTGGACTCAGTGCTTAAAGCTCTGTCCTACATGTGAGTTTAAATCTCCTCTCTGCCAAACTGCCTCTGTTGGGCCTCCTTGGGCAAGGCGTTAACTGATCATTACTCTGATTTAGGGTCTGCTAAATGTTTGAAATTGGAATGCAGTAAGATGGACATGCTTTGTTTATATGGGCTACCATGTAGAATAGCTCATCTGTGGTTCTTTTTTCTTATTTTTGTATGAGTTTACCTTATATCAACTTGTTAATTAGTCTGTGTTTTCCTACATATAAGTTTACTATGGACAGTTTGTCACCTATCATTTGTAGGCAACCATTATTTCATTATTATATTATTAGCATTACACGGCTAACTACATCCCCAATCACACACCTGCTTACACTCCACTAGGTCTAAAGCTAGATTATTGGTTTTAAGAAGCATGTTAGCTCACAGTCAAATCGAGTCCCTGGGAAGCACTGGAAACACCATTAAAATGTATGAATCACTGTTGTTTCTGATACTGCATCAGTTAGCATCACCAGATTATACTTGGGATATGAATGAGTCAGTGCTTCCATTGTGAATATCAGTAAAGAGAAACATAGACTGGTATCTCTGTATTTTGATCATAATATGCCTTGATATATTACATCATCACTGGCCTATATCTTAAAAGACCACAGTCCACTGACCAGACACAAGAGAAGGCATTCAGGTCTTTGTTGCAAGCACAACAATAGAGTTATTGGAAATGTTGTAGGTGCGTTACCTGCATACCAAACCATGTTATTACTTTTCCACAGTCAGGCTCTTTAATTGTCCGAATGCTTGGCATAGTCATGTTTTCACGTTAGTGGGTGTTAAGTCAAGGTTTGTCTCTTTTCTTAAATTCTCAAATGTAGTCTGAGCCAACATTACTGAGAATTGGTAGTGGCAAAAATGTATACAAAGCAAAGCATCCCATTTTATCCTCTTCTATCCTGTTTAGGGTCATGGGGGAGGGTCTGAAACCTAACCTGGAATTAATTGGCCGCAGGCAAGATTCCAGTCTATCTAAGGTTCCGTAAACCTCATTGCCATCCTCATTCAGGATTTTAACCTATACCCTCGGGAATGGTCATTTTCAGACCCTGACTTCAACCACTGAACTAAGAAAGCTACCAGGGCAGCATGGTGGCTTGGTGGGTAGCACCACCGCCTCACAGCAAGAAGGTCCTGGGTTCAATCACAGGATGCGTGGTCTTCATGTCCTCCCTGTGTCTGTGTGAGCTCACTTGGGGTGCTTTGGTTTCCTCCCACAGTCCAAAGACATGCATGTGATTGGCATTGACTTAAGTGTATAGGTGCCTCGTCTTGAGTTAACCTTGCGTGTGTCGCTAAAATGGCCACTCATGAACAATAGAACACAGAGCTGCACCTTCAAACTACCTTCTTAACCTATTTAAGGACTCACAAAACAGTTTTTTTGTATTTGTTTGTCAATTTTTATTTATATATTCTTCTACTGTTTTGCATTTGCACATAACACTGAACTATTTTAACATTTAATGTAAATCACACTTACTAATGTTTATAGGTATTTGTTCTTATTGGATTGTAAAACTTGTATTTTGTGTGATTTCTTTCAATTGAGCATGTGATTTGAGATTTTCATTGTCAGTGTCATTTCCGATTACTTATTTGCATGTTGCTTGTTGTTAAAAGCATTACCCACATAATAGACTATTCACTGACAAATGAGTTGTTGTAGGCACTTATGGGTCAGTTAGGGCAATGGTAAGGGTATTGTGAAATTTGCTCCAATTGTTACCAGCCATAGTATGGGTTCATCGTGGCATTCATGCTCTGGACTGCATGTTTCCCACTTGTAATCTAAGATTTGTGCATACGTATTAGCAGACAAATTTGGTTGAAGCTGAAAGTGACAAGTGTGGAACATCACTGTCAGGGTACATGGATACATTTGTACCTATAGCAGTGATACAGTGATGGGGAATACTTATACAGTGGGCTGTAAACATTTCCAATGACTGCATTAAATCTGGACAGAAATGACTTTAGTCGGAAAGCCTGGTGAGAAACAGCAACCAGGAGGCGTGCTATTTCTAGCATGGGAAGTGGAATTTGTTGGGATATGAGTGGGAGAAATAACATGTTAGTGTTAGCTATCTTACTGCTAAACACCTTTTGAGTTTAACAATTGATTGGTTGCCAACATACTACAATACAGTAATAAAGTGCTGTGCAAAATTCCTGGGTCATCATTAGGTTTAGACATACCATTATTTTAGGACTAAAAAGAAGGACTAAGTCTCTTTTTAGAACACATTCAAAACGTAAAGGAAATTACTATGCAGTATTAGAGACCTGAAAACAAAATCAGACAAACAACTTTTACTGTAGCTGTTCTACTATAGCCTATAGTAGTAGAGTATTGAGTCCAAGTTTTTGGGTCAAGCTGTCAACAACATGTCATTATACCCTTGCTAAAACAACAGATCCAATGGTGACCTAAGACTTACTGCTCAATATTGTGTGTACTGTCACAAATACTGTCAATAGACATTTTAACAAGAGGTACGATGAATCTTCCACACTGCTCAGCAAAATATGTAGTTAATTCAGCTGCTCACTTGTGTATTGCAGTCCTCTGAGTGATCACCAACACTGATATAACCATTAACAATTATATATTGCACAACCCAAGTTCAAGAAAGAGAGGTTAGGTAGCCTAGTGTGGTAAACTCTAGACTTAAATTGTCAATTGTCAAGTTTGGCTTGGCCTGAAGAACACTAGTAAGTCCTAAGTGTGGTTGGGATCTCTGCCTATGCGTCCATTTTAGTCGACATGAATTAGTATATTAGAGTTCTGTGTTGACTAAAGTAGGTCATGGAGCTGCAGCTTTAGTGAGTGGCTAATGTGTTGACAGCTCAGTTTCGGCTAGTATTTTTAGCTTGTCTTGTGTTTAACATGTTCATTTAGTTACATTGTGTGTACAGTATTTGATTAACCAGTATGTGTCACTCACACAGACTTCTGTTAGAGTATTATCATTGTATGTTTAGTACGAAACTAAAGAAACAAGTGTTAGGAACCAAACATGTCTGATCAACTGATCAACTCAACTGTTTGTTGTGAGGAAGAAATTGTATAGGTTAAATTCCTTTTTCTTTGAAAATGCTTACATACTTTAATAAAGGAAGGTTTGAGGGAGTCAGGGAGATATTTAAGACAGAAATGTTACTGGGTGGGATGTTTGTGAAGTCAATGCAGAGAAATTGTAGCATGACTGAGAGAAATGTCTTCTCTTTGGAAAAACTTGACAAGTCAATAACAAACTAACACAGCAGTGTTTAGGTGGAGACTTTTACTGAAGGAAAACTCCCTCTATCACTAAACAGTTATGGTTTTGGTAATGCAGCACTGTAATATAGTGCATACCGGCCATTTCTGTGCAGTCTTTAGTTGTTTAGATGGCGGTGTTTAGGCGCTGGCAGGAGGAGAAACAGAAAGAAGGGATGTGTTTTTGTTCTCCAAATCCACCCCCACCGCTGACACCCCCCCCCCCCATCTTCCTCAGTGTGGAGGAAATGTGAGCTGTCTTGCTTTTATCAAGCCTATTGTTTGTGATCCTCAGGGACAGGGCTTCCTGAAGGAGGCCGGAGAGGCGAACATGTTCTCCAGCTTGGCTCAAACACATTGAAGTGTTTAAGAAATCACCCTCTTTTTTTCCTGATTTCCTTTTGAACTTGGCCTACATATGGAGAGAGACATAGCACGTGAGCGTGAGTGTTTGCAGCCCAGGTCCATGTGGATATGAGTGATACCCTGCTCATACATTTGCACGAGACGTAAGAGGAAATGAATGGGATAGAGTGAAGGAAGGTAAGGGGTAGACCATATTTCAGCATGAGTAAGATAAGATGCTTTGTTGCCAACATGTGAATGATTCATAAAATCTGTGAGGAACTATGAACTACCAAAATGAATGGCTGAAATAAAATAAAACACAGTGCCAGCATATGTTTGATTTCCATTGACACCATCTGAACTGACTTGCCAGCCAAATTAACAGCTCACACATTGCTGGCCTGTCACGCTCTTGAGTTGTCACAGGTGGGTTTGTCCTTACAGAGATGTTTACTGCCCTAATTGGCAAAGCATTGGTAATGGGAACGTACACACTCGGATGCTCACAAGATTTTTCATAAAGCTTGTGAATGTATGAACTGAGACATAAGACAAATGAATCATAATTTTTTGGGTGCTTGGATGAGTGGCAGTTTGCTAGCCCACCACCATGACCTGTGTTCAAGTAGCAGTGGTACATTCTGGTCAACCTGGGTGTCACTGAGGCATAATTGGCCTGACTGGGGGTTTACTCCCACATTGCTGTATATGTGTAATGACAATAAAGGCTCTTTGTTCTTAATTAGTATATTACATTATATACACTCACTAAGTACTTCAGTAGAAACACTATATTAAAACTGGGTAGGTCCTCCCTTTGCTCTCAAAATAGCCCCAGTTCTTATTGGCATGGATTCCACAAGATTTTGGAGATAATCCTTTGAGATTCTACTCCATATCGATGTAACATGACACAATTTACAATGCAGATTCTCTCAGGTTCTCTTTCTATTACACCTCAAATTTGTTCTATTGCATTCAGATCTAGTGAGTGGGAAGGACACTGATCATGAAACCAATTTGAATGACTTTGCTTTATGATGTCATGAATTGTCAAGCTATAAATAGGTATTAGAAGTTCTAGGTATTAGAAAAAAAATACAAAAAGTGATATATGAAGCAGCAACAGCACTATAATAGTCTGTGACATTTAAGCAATGATTGATTGGTATCAGATGATTAATTGGCCCAAGGAATGTGCCAAAAAACGATTTCCCACTCTGTTACACCAAACTTATGCCAAACGTCAAAGCTATGATGGTGGTTAAAAACTGATCCATTCATACCAGCACACCACACTAATACCTGCTCTCTAGGGCTACAAAGTGTACCTATGTGGCAAAATGAACAATGATTGCAGAACAAGGTGGTGGTTTTAAATGGTGTAGGTTAAAGGTTGTGTAGCTTGTGGCTGTGCTTTGGTTTTTATACTTAAGTGATCTGAAGTATTCATAGGAACCAGTATTTAAAAGACTTTACAAGTCAGCATAATCTGAGTTGTATTTGCTGGGTGTGTATGCATGCACAAGGGTTTGACTGCAATGCAAGCTCTCACAGCATATCACTCAGACAGTAGACAGAGAACAACATTAATAAATAATGTGTAGGATTGCACCATAAAGAGATAGTTGAGTTGGGTACAGCGATAAACAGTGAATGCAATGCTCATCGCTGTTACATGAATAGATTTGCAATTAGAAATATGGCCAGGAACATTGTTCACAAGTTTAAGATGAAACAAACAACTTTTGTTTGTTTCGAGTTCAGTTAAAGTAAAAATTACACAAAGTGTTTCTGCGATCTGCAGTGTTGTGCATTGCTCGCTGTGCTTTGTGAACCATGCGGCATAATACAGTACATTCCAGCAGATGATCATTATCAGTATTTATACTGTAACTATGTAAAATTCACGGCTGAATTTAACTCTGCCATTATTGTTAGTGTGTTGATCTGATTTATTTTAGGGAGGGAAATTTGTTTTTCATTTTCTGCATTGTGGCATGGGACATCTTAATGGGCCATGTATCAACAGGCCAGCCAGAATTCTTATAAATGGTGTGTGTGCATGTGTTTGTGATGGAGAGATGAACAGAGATTGTTAGATTGCCCTTTGTATGACCTGAATTTATTTTTCTGTATGTATGATTGGGGTCATGTATCTAATGTTGATATCTATAAATTGCATAGATAGGGTGCACTGCAGGTCTGTGTAGACTCTATTTATATATAGTACAGAAGGAACCTCAAAATGATTGTGTGCTGTGGTGAACTGAACCAAAATGGAGAATTTCCTTGATTTCCAACCTGATGTTTGGAATCAGTTTTTGTCCAGGGTGACAGAAACAATAAGAGCATTTTTATCCATCGTTAAAATACTCCATGTAACACATTTCCTTTACCCTTTATAAACACAGTAGTTACACATTTTTATTGACAACTGGCAGGTTGCTTTCCATTGTTTTATATATTAGTCTCGCACTACATATTAGCTTTTGTTAATATGTTTATGAATTTTGTTCCACTAAATTAACCAATTTTGCACATAATCATGCAGGTTAATCAACAGCTTTTTTCATTATGCTTTATTGATCTAGTGGCATCTGACTGTATATATATATATATATATATATATATATATATATATATATATATATATATACA